>CAIGQV010019951.1:23622571-23634309 GCA_903798115.1 Danio jaintianensis | reverse complement strand
CAAGGTGTTGACGTTACACTCACTGTAATATTTTCTAGTAATTCAATCGATATTCTGTAGTATAACAGGAATAACTGACTTCGATACAATGAATTATTAGAAAATAACACACACCCGAGTTGGTGATGTTAAAATGATGAGAAAATGGTGAAAAAATAACACACATCTGAGGTGGTGACTTTACACTCCGAGTGTACAGTATTTTCTAGTAATTCAATGGATATTCTGTAGTAATACTGGCATAACTTGACTTCGAAACATTGAATTATTAGCCAATATTGCAAACCTGGAGTGTAACATCACCACCTCATTATTATTTAATAATTCAACAGATCAGCTACCAGAACTACATTGTTTAGATGTTGTATTTTTAAGACATTTGTTAGGTTTTTTGTCATCAATCTGCACCTGTGTTTAAGATTAGTTTCCAAGCCTTCTGTTTTGATTAGATTTTTTTTCATTTGCCGACTGTGACATAACTGTGCCCAGAACTACTTTAGCTGTAAGTTTATCTGAAAATAATGACATGCCTTTGAATGCTCATCAGCCAATCAGAATTAAGTATTCAACAGCCCTGTTGTATAATCATAATTTGCTTGTATGTTTTGGTCTGGCACCTAAGCCATATTTAGACAACGGTGAACTCTTTTGACTAGTAAGCATCCACTTCGAAACTGCTACACAGTGTACACTAACAATTTTGTAGTGATCCGGAACTTTGTAGAGTGCCAGGTTGCAGATGTAAAAGCTACATTTATTTTATTTTTAGGGAAAATTATCTTCAAGGTTTATTCTAATACGTTAATCAGTATATGTTATAGCAGATTATTATAATGAAAGTGTTGAAAGGGGTTTTATAATAAATGATACTATACATTCTATATTAAAATGTTAATCACTGCGTCAACAGCTTGGAACGATCTTATCAAATGATTATCAGACATTCTCAACTTCCTAGGTTGCCTTTAAAACTCTATAGACTGATTTTTTTTTGTGAAGAACTACAGACATTTATGTCAAGCATTTGACGTTTTTATGCACCCCCGTTAGCCTTTAATCTGTTCTGACGCATGAAAGAAATGCTTATAATGTTCAAGATAATGCCAAAGCAGCCATACTCTACTGTAATGTCAATGTGTCGCACCAAGAAAAGATTTTATTCAGACTACAGACTCACATAGTCACATCTCAATTTAAAGTCTTTGATACTGAATGCATGTAATTGCAATTAAGTTGCTATCATTGAGAGTTGGCAGGTAATATAGGCATCAGAGAAGACGTTGGATGCAACCAATAACATTCAACCTTGTGCAAATATACATAGAGCAAACCACCAATGGAAGAGTAAATAGTGAAGCTGTCAAGCACAAACACATGACAGATTGCTCCATAACAACAGCTTAAATTTAATGTGCAATACAGCACAACAGTGGGGTTTCCAGATGCAAAAATTTCATTCATTTTCTTAATAGGTAAACAGATTGTTAACAGTACCTGATAAACCTTTAAAAACAGACCTGGGGCCTGGTATCATGAAGCTGGATTAGCTGGCTAGCCAGACAAGTTTCAGTTTAATTTGCACCAATCCTGGGTTTCAGGTAACATGAAGACAGCTCAACTTGAATCACTCTTTGTTGCCATGGTATTATGCAGCAGCTGAGCTAAGCTACCTTCATGGTACCTAAAATACAAAATTGGTGCAAACTAAAGTGAAACTTAACTGGCTAGCTAATCTGGCTTCATGGTACAAGCTCGTTTTCTGGGGTTGTTAATAATGTTGTTTTTGGCGGCATGTTTTAATTTTAGTTTTAGTCTAGTCTTTGTGTGAAGCTGACATTTTAGTTTTTGTTAGTTTTAGTCACGATCATACTCTTTTTAGTCTAGTCGAGTGTTAAAAGCCTGAGCATTTTACTCTTATTTTAGTCAGAATCTATAACTATTTTTGTCTAGTTTTAGACATTTTCGCATAGTTTTTATTTCGTAAACCACATTTAGTCTTGTTTTTATTCCTCAACAATACTGCATTATAAAGTTATAGTCATTTTCAGATGACCAGCATTTCTGCCGCGTCTAGTCTCATTTTCGTTACATGATAAAGGTTCGTTGATGAAGATATTTCTTCATAGTTTTCATTGACGAAAGCAACACCAGTTGTTAATTAATTACATATGGTTTTGTTGAACTTCTGTATGGGTGGTAGTGGGTGCCAGCCTACACTACCCATGATGCTATGCAGAAATTCCACCAATCAGGGTCTTATTGAGAAACATACGCCAAAAGAGATCTTTAGCTCCACCCAATCACATTCAGCATTGCCAATGACAGTCAATCTCAATATGTACAATTTAACATTATAAATAAATGCATAATAATTAAATTTATTAATTTTCTTTTCGGCTTAGTCCCTTTATTAATCAGGGGTCACCCACAGCGGAATGAACCGCCAACTTATCCAGAATATGTTTTACACAGCAGATGCCCTTCCAGCTGCAACCCATCACTGGGAAACACCCAAACACACTCATTCACACACTACGGACAATTCAGCTTACCCAATTCACCTATAGCGCATGTCTTTGGACTTGTGGGGGAAATGGAGCACCCGGAGGAAACCCACGCGAACACGAGGAAACCATGCAAACTCCACACAGAAATGCCAACTGACCCAGAAAAGGCTCGAACCAGCGACCTTCTTGCTGTGAGGCGACAGCGCTACCCACTGCACCGCCCCTAATAATTAAATAATAACTAGAATTAAAAAATAATATATAAAAAATTATTGTGTCTATACATCCCAATCAACACTGAGTTTTTATATTTCTCCATTAACACATTTTTTTTTTTTTTAAATGACCCACACACTAAGAGAGGAAATTAACGAAATAATCGAAATGAACCTGCCAGATGTGAAAATACCTTAAATGACAGCATCTGTCGGAAATTTTTTTTTAAGCTATTCGAAAATAAAACAACAGTGTGTGCAGGAATTACAACTCGCATTGTTGTATGTAATGTTATGGTTTGTAAATTCACTCACAGTCCACAAACATTGTCCTTTTCTCTGTCAGGGTGGGAAAAAACCCAAAGCATTTGAAGGCCCAAGGCTTCCACTAATACAAAAAGTCTAATCAGAGCAGCAATCCCTGATGTTAATGAAGGTGTCACACATTGCACAAAGAAAGTTGTGCCTGGCAATCTTCCATTTTTCGGCTGCCTACACCAGTGACATTTCATCTCACATTCAAAGAGCGCCTGGGCCCTTAATGAAATGCATAATTAACATATTCTAATTGTGCTGAGCTCGGTGATGGTTTTGACAGAGCTCACTTTCCATGTCTAATTCAATGCTAATTTAATCTGTTCTTTTCCCGGCGACATGACCTTTCTTGATTGAGTTTCACCGCAAAGAATTTTTTGATGGATTGATTTATCAACCTCTTGGAATGCAACAAAAGCATCACTTTGAGACAGGAGGAGGAGGAGGGGGGGTCTTCAACAGAGAAAAAAAAGGCAACTGAGAATGAAGACAAAATCGAGAAACAAAGACGAAAAAAAAAAGTAAATTAAAAAGGAATAAACTCAAGCAACCTGAAAAATGTTTCTGATGATTTACTGTGCTATTAACCCCTGGTGCACGGATTCACTCATCGTCATCCCGAGCTGTAATGGCGAATTTTCCCAGCCATTTAATCTCACTTGCTGAGTGTCAGTAAACCAGTGAAGTTGCATTACCTTTTTTCGTGGGGAGTATTGGGTGCAGTGGAGTTGCTGGAGGGTCTTTTAGTACCTCATCTACATGAGATGACCCAATGTCCCTTCTAGCCATAAACACTTATATGTATTTCCATAAATATACTGTGTGCATAAATGTACACCCCCTATAAAACTCTGTGAAGACACATGACTCACGTGTTGGCGGTGCATACATTTAAAGTTCTTCCTTCTTGTGCAGTGAATATGGCAAAAAAATATATGAAGAGTTCAGATGCAAAAACCTCTAAGTGATGACTGTAATTCTCCTCTACAATTTGCGTTTTTCTTAGCCTCCTAAGTTATTTTTTAGTTATTTCATTTTAAAGGCAATGAAAATAACCTGTTCTTTGCACTAAGGGTAAAATTACTGAAACTACACAACAACATCCTGAGAAAAATGCTAATTTTACATGAAAATTTCAGACGGAGGTTTTTGCATCTAAACTCTTCATATATAGTGTGCGGATCGGTAAAAAAAAAAAAAAGCGCTAACGTTGTGATGCATCGGTTTAAAAACATCAGATACAAGTTGGCATTTATTGGGATAGTTCACCCAAAATGTTTATTCTGTCATCGTTTACTCACCCTTTATTTGTTTCAAAATGTTGAGCTTCTTTCTTGTGTTAAACACAAAAGAAGATATTTTGAAGAATGCTGAAAACCTGTAACCATTGACTTCCATGAATCACGATGAAGTTTATCTTTAACCGTTCGTAACCTTTTGATTTAATTTGTCAGTTTCTTTTTAAATGTATGTTGTCAGATTTCTTATAAATCAATCAAAATCAATCAAAATCTAACACTATTACATTTAATCAGTTAAAGATATCTGCATATCTGTAGAAATTCAGATTCAATTAGTCAAATTCTATGAGATTGGTTTACTTAATATTCAGGGGAAAAATTGACGCAGCTCCATACTCCGCACAATAAATGAATTAATAAGAAGCACTTAAAACCCATTGGATTTATTGATATTATTACGTAAATCTTGTTCTTATTGGTTTAATTTATGTTTATCTAACAAATATCAAGCACATAATGTTTATAAGTTCAATTAAAGTATGGAATCCAAATGGATGGAACTTTTATATCCAACCAGAATACATAAATCTTATTTGTTAGACCTAAATTATTTTTTTTTTGAGTGTAGTATTTGTATTTGAGTATGGAAGTCAATGGTTACAGGTTTTCAGTTTGTCAAAATATTTTCTTTTTTGTTTAACACAAGAAAGATACTGATTAAGGTTTGGAACCACTTGAACGTGAATACATTTTCATTCTTTGGATGAACTACCCTTTTAAAATCACAATGCATTTTTCCTAACATAGTCGCATAGACGCCAATTAATCCAAAGTAATATATTGTATGACAGCTTTAAAAATAGCTGAAAACTATTAAGTTATCCAAACAACTAATAAATGCTCAAGAGATGTGCAGAACTTCATTCACTGTGGGTCTGTCCATGACAACCGCTGTGAAAACAATGTCTTCAACCTGCAATTTGGCTGGATAATAGAGGCCTACAGTGCAGCTAGCCCTGCTGCTTCAACATCACAATACCATGTGGCCCTAAAAAGCACTTTTGCAACACTTAAAAGTGACTGAATATCACAGTACGAGGTACAAGATATCAAAATCAAGTGTTCAGAATCTAGTTAATCAATTTGTTTAAACCAACTGGTCCCAAGATGGTTTTTAAATGAACGTGAAAAGTAAATTCTTCTCAAGTTCACGCTGTTTTAGTCGAGAAGCCACAGGTGTAGTTCATCACATTAACACATAACACTGACATTTCACACCCAGAAAGTGTCAAAAAAACTCCACAAATTGACAACGCTTCAGTAAAATATTTAGTTTGAGAAGTATTTAACTACAGTCGTGGCCAAAAGTTTTGAGAATGACATAAATATTGGAAATTGGAAAAATTGCTGCTTAAGTTTTTAAAATAGCAATTTGCATATACTCTAGAATGTTATGAAGAGTGATCAGATGAATTGCATACTCCTTTGCCATGAAAATTAACCTAATCCTGAAAAAAACTTTCCACTGCATTTCATTGCTGTCATTAAAGGACCTGCTGAGATAATTTCAGTAATCTTCTTGTTAACATGTCAGGCTGATTTGGTTAGAATGGCAGACCAGCGAATTCGAATGTTATCAGTCGATTAAATGGGCGTTATCAGTGGTTTATCAGCTGATAGATATGGGCCAGTAGGGGCCTTCTGCACCTACTGGTAGGCTCAGAAGGCTGTTATCAACCACGCACATGGTTAATCAGCTATATGAGATATCAAATATCTGCTCTTCTTGCGTAAATCCAGCAGAGGTCGCTCCGATTGACCTGCCCTCCTCCTTCCCTAAACCCAACCGTCAATTTTTTTCAAAAGCACCGATTAACCCGCCCCTTCACCTTCCCTAAACCTAACCATCATTATTTTTTCAAAAGCACCGATTAACCCGCCCTCCTCCTTCCCTAAACCCAACCGTAATTATTTTTTCAAAAGCACCGATTAACCCGCCCTCCTCCTTCCCTAAACCCAACCGTCAGTTTTTAAAAAAGCAATAAAAAACAAATAATTTACTTGTTCGGCTTTTGTCTTACCTGCTTTCTGAAACCGTTGTTTGCTAGACTCGAACCCCGTCATCGCTGTCAACTCCGCACCACGTCACAAGTCTGCCGACGTACACGGTGAGCCACTGGAGAAACTGATAACAGCTCAAAATCCATTCATATGGAGGTAAGTGTGTATACCGCCACGCAGCGTTCGTTTTAAAGACAAAATGCAGAATGAGCCTATGTTGATTATTTATTAAATTATATTATTTTCCATTAATTGTATTTTATTAACGTCTACCCCTACCCCAACCCTAAACCCAACCGTCACAGCAATGTAAAAACAGATCTGGATCTGAACTCTTCTCTATTAGTATAGCTGATAAATTATGTGGATGGTTGATAACAGCCTTCTGAGCCTACCAGTAGGCGCAGTAGGCCCCTACTGGCCCATATCTATCAGCTGGTAAACCACTGATAACGCCCATTCAATCGACTGATAACATTCGAAGCGGGTGGGCAGACTTGACATGTTAAAAGGAGGGTGATGCTTGAAATCATTGTTCTTCCATTGTTAACCATGGTGACCTGCAAAGAAACGCGTGCAGCCATCATTGCGTTGCATAAAAATGGCTTCACAGGCAAGGATATATTGTGGCTACTAAGATTGCACCTAAATCAACAATTTATAGGATCATCAAGAACTTCAAGGAAAGAGGTTCAATTCTTGTTAAGAAGGCTTCAGGGCATCTAAGAAAGTCCAGCAAGTGCCAGGATCGTCTCCTAAAGAGGATTCAGCTGCGGGATCGGAGTGCCACCAGTGCAGAGCTTGCTCAGGAATGGCAGCAGGCAGGTGTGAGCGCATCTGCACGCACAGTGAGGCGAAGACTTTTGGAAGATGGCCTGGTGTCAAAAAGGGCAGCAAAGAACCCACTTCTCTCCAAAAAAAACATCAGGGACAGATTGATCTTCTGCAAAAAGTATGGCGAATGGACTGCTGAGGACTGGGGCAAAGTCATATTCTCAGATGAAGCCCCTTTCCGATTGTTTAGGGTATCTGGAAAAAGGCTTGTCCGGAGAAGAAAAGGTGAGCGCTACCATCAGTCCTGTGTCATGCCAATAGTAAAGCATCCTGAGACCATTTATGTGTGGGGTTGCTTTCATCCAAGGGAGTGGGCTTACTCACAATTTTGCCCAAAAACACAGCCATGAATAAAGAATGGTACCAAAACACCCTCCAACAGCAACTTCCTCCAACAATCCAACAACAGTTTGGTGAAGAACAATGCATTTTCCAGCACGATGGACAACGTGCCATAAGGCAAAAGTGATATCCAAGTGGCTTGGGGACCAAAACGTCAAAATTTTGGGTCCATGGCCTGGAAACTCCCCAGATCTTAATCCCATTGAGAACTTGTGGTCAATCCTCAAGAGGCGGGCGGACAAACAAAAACCCACTAATTCTGACAAACTCCAAGAAGTGATTATGAAAGAATGGGTTGCTTTCAGTCAGGATTTGGCCCAGAAGTTGTTTGAGAGCATGCCCAGTCGAATTGCAGAGGTCCTAAAAAAGAAGGGCCAACACTGCAAATACTGACTCTTTGCATAAATGTCATGTAATTGTCGATAAAAGCCTCTGAACGTATGAAGTGCTTGTAATTATATTTCAGTACATCACAGAAACAACTGAAACAAAGATCTAAAAGCAGTTTAGCAGCAAACTTTGTGAAAACTAATATTTGTGTCATTCTCAAAACTTTTGGCCACGACTGTACATTTCCTCAAATAATTCCTATTTTGTATGAGAACTTGTTGAAAAAAAAAAAAAAAACATGGACCAAAGACACGATACCAATTTTGGTGTCTGACATAGTGGCAAAGTAAAAATATTTAAAATTACAATTATTTCAGAGCAGCACTGTGATCCTTCTATCATGTTATCGAATTATTTTTGTCGTAATTAATTTTTTTTTTGGTATATAAGCTTCGTTAATCAATGACTTTTGTAATTTTATAAATTATGGTAAATAATGTGTGGTAGTCATTATATTTAGCTCAAATTACACATTTGCAGTATTATTATTAGTATTCTTAATATTATTATTATTATTATTATTATTATTATTATTTCTTTTGGTTGAACCCACCTATTTCTTCTTTAACCCATGTAAATCCATAAACTGTTGGCATTAAAACATGCATTCAAATGCACAATATTTTCTGGTGCCAACATAATTTCAGTTTGAATGCATTTTGTCATGATTTAAGAAATATGCATTTCAATCTTGAACTCCACTATCACCAAGCCACTATTTAAAAGAAAAAAAAAGAAGAAAAAAAAAAGATACCACACCAGAGGCATCCCAACCTCACCAACTTAAAACCTCCAAAACAGGTCGGGTCTCTCTGTCACCCCTTTATTTTGAAGAACAGCAAGTTCACTAAACTGCTCTCTGTTTGCCATCCGCACAGTGAACAGTGCGATTGCACCTTAGGATGGAGCTTTCAGCCTTTTCAGAGACCTGAGAGAAGCATGCGACAGCTCATAATCCAGCAGCACTACAGTAATTCCCTTCACCTGCCATTTTGCTTACCCCACATTTAGAGTCGAGTTAGCGCAAGAGAGCGATGCTTGGGAACTGCGTTCAGACTGCAGCTGTCTATCTTCCGGAGAGACGAGGGATTATACATTCGCTCACACACACACACACACACACATAATTACAACACTGCCGGGCCCGCCCTCATTTGCATCTTTCCCTTCCGCAGACTTTGATTGGCAGCTGTACATGAAATGCCACATCAGTTGAAAGTATGTTGTGAGCTGGCACTAACGATCCCCATGGCTCCAGGGAGACCTGCCATATTGTAATTTGGTTATCAGGCATGAAGGAAATAATTCTAAGTGCCAGGATATGTGAGACAGAATAAATGCTTCGGTGCCACACGTTGCCCAGGGTGACAGTTTTTATTTAATGTACAAGAGGCTCCTGTTGCCGGCAGCATTCGGGTAGGGGATCGGCAGAAGCAGAATTTCACACTCTTTCTCTTGAGGGCTGGAAGGAGGAGCAGGGGTGAGAATGTCGACTGCAGAAGAGCGTAATTTTTTAAGGCAGGTGTCCGTCTCCAGAAATTCTGTGCGCTGCAAAATCTGTAATTACCTCCTCAGTGGTTCCATAGGATGACAGGAACGGGGGCCCCTCCTGTAGAGATGATGCTGAATTGCAGGACAGACTGGCAGAGAGACTGTGGAAGATTGCCTTGCATTGGCGCTCTGGCATCGGCGCATTTCTTACGCCACATTGGAAGGCGGTACTGATCTCGGCTTTCTTTTAAGCAGCCTTATTTGTTTTGATGCGCTGTTTTTGCATTGGGAGCCAGACCCCTTGAGATGGAGCTGTCATACTGCAAAGAGAGGCCCTTGACGCTGGCAGCAGCCCCCAGGCAAAATGAAAACAAGTAAGTGGCATAGATGGAGGATGCCAGCTTGCCGTTTTTACTCCAATGAGAGTGAAGCAGTCCAAACTTACAAGGCAGCGGTACCAAGAGTAATGCTTGCTGATAAAGTTTATGTGAAGTAATTGGTTGGAAGACAAAGTTGCACGCATCACTCCGCAGGTAAACCGTAAACAAATGCACTGATCAAAGGGTTTAAGAAAAGAAAATATAAGAAAAGCAATCAAGAATTCACACGGTGTCTAAAATAATGCTGTTTAACGATTAATCGTGACTTGACATGTAATGGTATTTAGATTTCACATCACGATTATAGTGATCAAAATATCACAGTTTTCAATATCACGGTTTTGCTAAAATGACCTGAAATTGTTCAAGAACAAAACACACACACTTAATTCATTCCACCAATTTTTTGCATCTGAAGTAAGTGGCATAGACCAGTGGCCCTCAACCACTAGGCCGCGGACCGGTACCGGTCTGTGGATCAATCGGTACCGGGCTACACAAGTAATCATTAATTATTTCCGTTTTATGTATTATCTTAGTCTAAACAATCTTTTATTTTGAAAAATCTTTTATTTTGAAAAATAACCGTATTCTCTCGCTTACATCTCGGTTACTTGAGCGCCCAAATTTAACCCACAAGCAGCAAAATGAGTAAGAAACAGACGTCTTTGGAAAGTTTCTTTATGAAGGGGAAAAGGCCCAGATAAGGACCAGCGAACTGCCAAGAAAAGGATCCGCAACCCATTTGTCAACAAATCAGGTGAATCCAGCATGTCTGTGCAAAAATATAAACTGCTGGAGGTGGCAAATGACGGCAACCTTTTAGGGGCCGTTCGCATATCGCATCTTTTCTAGAGTTTGTGCAAGTTTGTTATTTCCAATGGATTCCATACGCACCCAGTTGAATGAATCCCGCGAGCGCACCACGAGTCACGTGACAAGAACTGACCGATTAGCTTCAGCTTGTATGGAACATACACATTTTGGTCGACTAATCTCAGACAAACACAGAACACCCAAACACTGCAGTGCTTTGTAATTTTATCCATAAATAAAACTTGTATCAGAGTTACAGCAATGATTTGTCAGTTTGTCATCCTCTGAGAAAACAGTTGATGGTCACCTAGCAACCTACGAACCCCCACCCCCGGTCTGCGGTAAAATTGTCAAATGTTGACCGGTCTGCGGTGATAAAAAGGTTGAGGACCACAGGCATAGATGGAGGATGCCAGCTTGCCAATTTAACTCCAATGAGAGTGAAGCAGTCCAAACTTGCACGGCAGCAATACCAGGAGTAATGCTTGCTGATAAAGTTTATGTGAAGTAATTGGGTGGAAGAGAAAGATGCACGCATCCTTCCAAAGGTAAATCATAAACAAATGCATGAACTGATCAAAGGGTTTAAGGAAAAATTATGAGGAAAGCAATCAAGAATTCAGACGGCGTCTCGGATATGGCCAGCCCCTGCCTCACACAATTACGCTAATTATTAATGAATTCAAGGGTTAAGAGAGCAGCCCCTGCCAAGATCCTTCAAGTGAGCTGATTGAAAGCCGCGAAGCCTGACATTCCCCGGCCAAGCACGGATCGTTTGTCCGCGGGGATAGAAGCCGCTCAGTTCCAAATGCCATGTGCGGGGGACACACACAATGGGCTCTGTGCGCTGCTATTATCCCTGGTGTCAGCAGCCTGTGCCCTCCTGCGTGAAGAGGTCTCCTTGTCGGCAACCATGCCACTCTGCAACACATCATTTGGTAGTCTGTCAATTTTCCCTCCGTTATCGGACTTGGTGTAAAAATAGCAGACAGACCTGTCATCCGGAACCTCTATGCACCCTTTCTCTTCATCCACTGGAGCGCGTGTCCAAGGGAATCCAGATGGGTGGCGTTTAAGGAACACATGAAGGTCATGTGTTTGGTAAATTAGCCAAAAGATGCAATGTGCTGTGGGACACACATATAT
>CAIGQV010019951.1:23606409-23617571 GCA_903798115.1 Danio jaintianensis | reverse complement strand
TATATAAAAGTAAATATGAATTTTAGCTCAAAGTCTAATGCATTTCCTGCACAATTAAATGGTGTAAGCAACACAATCTCAAACACAGCGAATGTGTACTGTAAATCTGCAGCATTAATTTCCAAAATAATGAAATATCCTAATATTTGGATATTTTATTGCAGTCTCTTGCAGCGCTTGACAGTATCTCTTACAAGCTCTCTGAGCAAGTCTTTGTTTTCACCCTTGGCACTGCCAGACAAACTCATACAGTATGCGTTTCTGGAGATGGGGAACGTAGCAGGCACTCAGATACGCCCGAGAGAATTAGATGGTAAACCATCAGTTTGAAGGGAGAAATAGACTACGCCAGTAGTAGTTTTTGAGATGTTAGAGCTTGTTTACGTTGCCATTTCAAGTGTAACTCGCTGACAAACGAAACCAGATGGAATCACTTATGATTACGTTACAATAATGTGTTTACTGTGAATAAAAGGACTCCGTTTACCATAAATTATTGATTTTAAAAATCAAGAGCATTCAAAAGAAACAGCACCCTCTTAAAAAGTCAAAATGTACACTTGGACATACAAACAAAATGAATTGCATACCATGTTATGATGTTTTTGAAGGGAATTTTGCTGCTTCATTGTTCCATGCTTCCCAGTTCTGGAAATCCATTGCGTCTGCTACCCATCTGGATTAAAAAAATGTTCTCGTTACCTATAAGAAATTAGAATTAGAAGTGCGGCATCATACAGTAAGTGGAGCAGAGGAATCTCTTTTTAATGCCCGGATAGTGCCCAGTTCCAAACATGAAACGTGCAAGCTCATAATTAGGGCTGTCCAATATTTCATCAATGTTTCAGCATTGACATCGCAATGTGTGCATCTGCAATAGTCACATTGCTGGATGTGCAATGTTAAATCGGGATTATGGCCACACTTTAAGGTTTGTGGAGTCACTGCAGAGTTTAGACAAAATGGAGTGAAAGTTTATCATCGGCATGTGCAGTGCTTCTAAGGCCTGTGACTGTGAGCATTTCTAGAGAGTTTAATTCAATCAGGCACAAGAAATTGTATCGTATTTCATTTGTAACTTCAATTTTTTTAATTTATTTATAAATAAATTTGATTGAATTGGTTATTCAATGAAGATTATGCAGAGTTTTTTCTTACATTTAAATGTTTCATTTCTGTACCTGGATGTCGTTAGACTCACCTGAAAACCACAAAGCACTGTTTATTTCACTTTTATCACCGCTCTACTGCATTTATCTAGGCTTGTAGTTTGTTTAATATATTTTATGCATCATTCACTCCATTAAAAATTTTCCCAATCAATCTAAATGAATTAATTATTTCCAAATAAAGCTGTTCAAGTCTTCTGGTGAAACTGTATTCATAACCCAATAATATCACAGAAAAACAAAACATCGCAATCGATTTTCCAGTATCGTGCACAATATTCATAATATTCCAAAAAATATGAAGCAATTCACTAGTTTTTCCGATTGACAATGTCAAAGTCATTGATTGATATTGGGTCACTTTTTAAGTTAACATACACTTGATAGAGAGTTTTTAACCAAATTTTGATCTCAGTTTCTCAAACAATGTCATCACATGACTTCAAACGTCTCAGAATATAGTGCAAAAACAGAGCGTGTGACTATACGAATACTCCTCAGAAACTCTTCTTCTGTGCACAAAAGCAATATCCCGCTGTTTTAGAATGACACAAGCATACGTAAATAACCACCAAATTTCACTTTTGAGTGAAATGCCATACAGTGGTGCGTGTGAATGTAATGCCAATTTTTTTACATTTGAATGTTCACTTTCTGTACGTGGATGCCGTTAGACTCACCTGAAAACCATTAAGCACTGTTTATTTCACTTTTATATTCACTATATTGCATATATCTAGGCTTGTAGTTTGTTTAATATATTTTATGCATGATTCATTCCATTAAAAATCTTCCCAATCAATCTAAATTAATGAATTCTTTCCAAATAAAGCTGTTCAAGTCATCTGGTGAATTTGTATTCATAATGCAATAATATCGCAGAAAAACAAAACATCGCAATGTCAGATTTTCCAATATCGTGCAGCCCTAATCATATCTGAAACCATTCACTAGTTTTCCCAACTGACAAAGTCATTGATTAATATTGGGTCACTTTTTAAGTTAACATACACTTGATAGAGAGTTTTAAACAAATTTTGATCTTAGTTTCTCAAACAATGTCATCATACGACTTCAAACATCTTGGAATATAGTGCAAAAACGAAGCGTTTGACTATACGAATACTCCTCAGAAACTCTCCTTCTGTGCACAAAAGCAATATCCTGCTGTTTTAGAATGACACAAGCACACGTAAATAACCACCAAATTTCACTTTTGAGTGAAATAGCCCTTTAACAAATGCAATAAAGTGGTGCGTGCGAATCGAACGCTGCTCATTTAAAAACTTTAGAGAACGGAAAACACACAGCGCAGGTACCAAAAGTACTGTAAGAAAAGAACACAAAGTACAAAAGCAAGTACAGTCTCCAGAAGACAGTGACTGCTTCGGCTTCAGTCTTATCGTCTGTGATTTCGCGGACTTCAAACAATCACGCCGCGCTCTTGATGCAGGCGTGGCGGAGCGGATCTTCACATTTAGCTTTGACATCTTAGACAATTGGGAAGAGAAAGGCAACCTTCATAACTTTGAAGCGCGCATGAAACTTAGATCAACTGTATTTTTAAAGGTGCGGCGGGGGGACTCGCCATCCTCAAACCAGGCCTAAATCAACATTTCAAAGTCTCCGCTGAGCTCTTCACTTCTGAGTCGGATCACAGAGCTGTGGATTGGCAAGGCCTCATTTACATGGTTCTGAAACAGACGGCTACTTCATCTCGCCGAGAGTTAAGGGAGGGGGGGGGATTCATTCAAGTACACTTTATAAAGCCTAAAAATACAGCTATTTCTTCTTCGGAAGGATGAAAAATAACTACACTGCGAGATCAAAGGTGAGCATAATTGACATGTTACATCTGCGCAAATAGAGAAGTGGGCGGATCGCTGAATGATAACCAATAGTCACACGGGATGGTAGGGGTGGGCGGTTTCACTTATGAGTCATTTTATATCTTAGCAACAGCATCCTTTTTTTATGGAAGTTTAAAAGATTGAAATAGATTGGTCAATTCAACAATCATGTGCTAATTCCTATTTATGGACTGAATGCTTTACAAATGAAATGGATGTTTATGTATTTTATCTTAGAAAGCTTGACTCAGATTGCTGGACGTGTTTTTTTAGCCCTAGTTTTAACTTTTAGTGTGTATAGACAGCACTGAGGAGCAGTGAAGTGCTATTGTGTCACTTTATAAAATTGACTGCAATCATTTTCATAATTATTTAGATGTATATTTTGTATTCTTCCAGGCCTATATGTATGAACTGCCCACTGATATTCACTGTATATGTGGTTATACAGTATTACAAATGTCTGAGATGTCGACTTACATATGCCATTGACCACAAAACTAGTCATAAGGGTAAATTTTTGTAAATTGAGATTTATGCATCAAAAATAATGAGAAAATTCCCTTTAAAATGAAGTTCTTAGCAATGCACATTGCCAATTTAAAAACTTAAGCTGATACATGTGTGAAATGAAATTTACAGTTTATTCACGGAACAATTCCAATTTCATGAAATATTTTCAAAGGATTGGTGGCATAAAATAATTTTGACTCCTATAATATATTGCATATAATATAATATATGGCTTTTCCTACAAATATACCCATGGCACGTAAGAGTGGTTTTGTGCTCCAGGGTCACGCATGGTCTTTGAAAGCTACATTAAAACTGTTTTAGTTAACCTACCCTCGACTAAGAGCAGCCATGTTTGCATGATAACATTAAAGAGAGTTAAAACTAAAAATAGTGAATTTCATTTGTTAACCATAGGAAAAATGACAATAATTGCATACACAGAAATTACAATAAAATATAGGAATAACTGAAACCACATTAAAAAAAAAATAAATAAATAAAATAAATAAATCACAGAATCAAAAAATTATTAGTTTGATACATTACATAATGAATATCAATGCCAAACCTCATACCTAAAATGATTGGTAATAGTATGTGCACTGCTGCACTCCTACCCTTAATTCATTAAAAGTTAAAACAACTTTACAAATTCAGAAGCAAAATCTTCTCATGTGCAAAAAAATACACATAATCAATGTAATTAGTGATTAAAATAAATGAAACACTGTACAAAAACCAATCATGCAAGTTGGGGGTGGGGCTATTTGTCCAATTACAAAACAAGCTCACATTTAAAGGCCCCGTTATACTTCAAACAAAACTGAACAACAAGTGAAATTGTAATTTTAAACAAAATCCAGCCAAAACTAAATTCTGTATGATCGCTTGCAGTGAGATTTTAAAGACTCGAATGGTGTCACAGCAGACGGGAAGAGCCATTGTATAATGCTGCATCTTTTAAAGTTCTAAACATTTGGAATGTTACCATGCAAAGATGCAAATTTAATGTACACTCAAAACTGCAATATTGCATAAAATACCTGCAAATTAATCACCATTTCCCTCCAATGAGTCAAAGAGAATAAAATTGTCACTTTCTGATAAACTGACAGCAAATATCAAAAAGTAATTTGCTGCAGGAGACGTCACTGTGGGCCTCTATATATATATATATATGACCAAAACAACATTTTAGATGTTTCACAATGCGGTCTCTCCGCTGGTTTGTCTATACATCCCGTCCCATAACTCCCATTTTTTCGTTATCTCATGATGTTAAAACAAAAATCACATGACTTTGATGCACATTTATTCGAAAAATGGGTTTATATTGTAGTTTATGCACATTTTGTCTTATTGGATAAAAAGTGTATTCTGCTCAGTTGTGCACATATTTTTAATGAACATTGTTCAAAACTTATGTAACTAACAATAGATGGACGGAACTTAGCATAACAATAGATGGATTGAAACATAGCTATTGTTTTCTATAAGTGTACTTACAGCGGTGGCGCTATTCAGTGTCTGTACACGACAAACAGAAAATATTATAAAGATGTGGAGCTTCTTGTCCGGTGTCCAACAAGCAGAAGGCTGTTTGCCAGATGTTTACAAAATTGTTTACCATCGTTGTTGTTTTTAGGGTTTCATGCGAACAACGTGACATTTACAACCACACCCACTGCAGCATGGGGATGTTGCAGTATTCAAAAACAGTATCCAGTAACTCAGACTTTACAAACTTCTTTTTGCCCTCAAACAAAGAACTGCGTTTAAGTATACTGAGGCCTGAACACTCATTATTTTCATTTAGAAATTACACGCTCTACCTTTACGTCAGTAACATCAGCTGCTCCTCACATTTCCATTAAGAATTTTTATGACATATTATAAAATGATCATAAAAAAAAATAAAAAATAAAATAAAATAGATGGAAGCATAGATGAGTGTGCTTACAGCGGTGGCGTTATTCAGTGTCTGTACATGGCAAACAGAAAACAATATAAAAATGTGGCGCTTCGTGTCCAGTGTCCGACAAGCAGGAGAAGGCTGTTTGCCATATGTTTACAAAACTGTCCACCATCGTTGTTGTGTTTAGAACATTTACAACCCCACCTACTGCAGCATGGGGATGTTGGAGTATTCAAAAACAGTTTACAGTAACTTTTCAAACTTCTTTTTGCCCTCAAACAAAGAACTGCGTTTGAAGTATACTGAGGCCTTAACATTCATTATTTTCATTTAACGCTGCAGAAATTACACACTCTACCTTTACGTCAGTAGCATCAGTTGCTCCTCAACGCTGATACCATCATGCCGCCCCGCTCAACAGGGAGCCAGATAGAGATCATTTTGGATTTCCATCCACACAGATTTATAGCCTATAATGGGGAAAGCGAAAGGGGGGGAGAAAAGAAAGCGCCAAAGAGAGGAGAAAGTAAGTTTGAGTGACTCCTTGAACAAGCAGGATCTGTAGTCCTGTCAGCTGATTAGCCCTCTTGATTAGCATTTATAAGAGGCCCTGGTGCTCTATTATTTGCATTCCTATTTAGCCATGATTTTGTGGAGGGCGCTCCGTGATTAAACTTGTCAACGCTCCTGATTGACAGGGTCAAATCTTCACTTTCCACTTGTCTGAAATGGAAGTGCGCAAGAGAGAGAGAGAGAGAGAGAGAGAGAGAGAAAGAGAGAAAACGAAAAAAAAAAAGAAAAAAAAACGATTGTCAGCTATTCTTCGCACTCCTGACGAGCTTTGTGAAGGATCTCTTTCAACTTCTCTCAAGCTTATCCCCTCTTTTCTAACTCTATCACTTTTTCTCTGTGCGCCGCGTCTCCTGTCATCTTAAGATAGGTCAGGAATGTTTTAATTTCAGGGATAAATTCGGCCTGTCATGAAAGTGAGATGAAGGGTGTAAAACAATACAAAAAAATAATGTGCGAAATGAAAAAAAAAAAACGAGAAAGAGAGAAGTGCTCACTTTATTAGACAGATTTAATTACTCTGAATAGGGATTAAAACGGGCCATTCAGTGAAGTGTGAAATTAACCCTTGATTACTGATGAATCTCTGAATGAAGGAAAAAAAAAAAATTTAAAAAAAAAAAAAAAAAAAAAAGCGATACTCTCGAACAGTAATTGTTTTTTGGAAAGGAGATTCGCATTTCCATGGGCTGATGTCAGGTGACTACATTATTAACAGTGGAAATGCTAACAAAGACATGACATTATGTGAAATCCAGCAGCGTGCTTGCATCAGGGACCACTAACCTTTCGGAGAGACTGGACTGAGTCCCCGAGGATGAGCTCTGGGTAAAAAAAAAAAAACCAACAATTAAAAATGCATAAATGAGCAGAGATGATGCAGTCTGTCCAATCTGATGAATATACGGCAGACTGAATATCAGACACGCCGTCTGAACGAGAACAGACTGTTGTTGGTTGCCATTTCTGTGGAAATACCAAGAGCAGGAAAGATACCGAATTAATGTGAAATATTAACATTTGTTTCAGGATGACACAACATTTCATTTTGAGGGCTCATAGTGATTACTGTGGTTTTTGAGCTTGTGGGTATTTTTATATTTAAGGAAAATATGGTCAAACTTTATAATAATGTTCCATTAGTTAATTTTTTACTAGGATTAACTAATAATGAACAATACTTGTACATCATTTATTAATCATAGTACAACATTTGCTAATGTATTATTAAAATCCAAAGCTGTGCTTGTTAACATTAGTTAATGCTCTGTGTTAGCATGAGCTAACAATGAACAACTTTAATTCCATTAACTAATGTTAACAAACATGAATACTGTTAAAATTGTTAGTAAATACATTAACATTAGCTAATTGATACTTATTGAAAAGGAGTTACTTAAAATATAATATAAATAAAAAAATATTTTACTAAATAAGTAAAATAATTTACTTAACATAGTATAATATAATAAATTAATACATTAAATGGACAAAAATCAACACAAACAACTAGCATGTTTGCAATTCTATAATATAATATAAATCAAAAACCCAATAGTGTTTGCAAAATCTGTCATTTTTGTGAATTTAATAATATTATTAACATTTACATTAATATTAATGTTTGTAGATTTGCAACAAAAGTGTACAATTACAGTAAGCATCCACAACATTTTATCTCCATAATAAAATACACTAAAACATAATATATAATACATAATACATATTATGTATAACATAATATATAACGCGCAATATAACATAACATAAAACATAGCATGACATATAACATAACATCTAACTTAAAACATATCATATAACATAGCATATATAACACATACCATAACACATAACATAACTTATAAAATATAATATATAACACATCATGATGTATAACACGATATATAACATGTAATATAACAAAACATATAGCATAACATAATATATAACTTAAAACATAACATATAACACAACATATATAACATATACCATAACATATAACATAACTTATAATACATATCATGATGTATAACACAATATATAACATGTAATATAACATAGCATAACATATTACATATACCATAACTTAATATATAACTTATAACGAAAAATATATAACATAACATATATAACATATACCATAACATGCAACATAACATATAACTTATAGCATAACATATATAACATACACCATAACATGCAACATAACATAACACAACACAACATATAACTTATAACATAACATATATAACATACCATAACATGCAACATAACATAACATATAACAAATAACATAACACAACACAACATAACATATAACATACCATAACATACATATACCATAACATAACATAACATATAACATAACATATACCTTACAACATATATAACATAACATATAACATAACACATAACATAACACAACATATACCATAACAAATAACACAACATGCAACATAACATGAAACATAACACATAGCATAGCATAACAATGTATAACATATAATATAACATAACACAACATATAACATAGCATATTACAAATAACATACCACATCACACCACAACGAATGAGATCTATGAACAACAGATATACTCGTCTCCATTTCACACAAAACATTTCTCCATTTAGCCTTTTATGCATTTTTTTTTACGCCACCTAATAACACGAGCACTCTGATTCAGACTTTTTACAGTCATGACTATGTTTATAATCACCATATACAAATATAACCGCACAGCACGTCACTCATACCTGCAGGTGCCATACAGTGTAATCAGACAGAACGTTTTAGATATGACAGCGAAGACAATTAATACTCGGTTCTGATTGTGATTTACACCATTCAAGTACAAAATCCCCTAATAGGTGCCTTGAACGGGAGCGTGCGCGCGCTCATATAATTAGTAGTAATTAATGATGAAAAAGTGAGGACCCGTTTGTATTTCAAATTATCCCATTAGCTCTTGTCATACTCGTGTACACAAAACAGCTTGAGTTCAATTAGTTTTTTGTCACACAAAAGTGATTATAAGCAGCCAGTGCAACCTGATTCATGGGATTCCTCCTGTCTAATCTCAGCGTCTGATTTAGTGCAGAGCGAACGCATTCAACCTGAGGCACAGGTGACCTTTTTTGAGAGTTTTAAAGACTTGCTTTTTTAATCCAGATTTTGATTAATGTTTGATTTACTTGTAATTTGTAAGGTATAATGCTTTAAAGTCTGTGTGAACCGGAAGTTGCTGATACTTTTATTTCAGTGTGTTGATGTACTTCCTAGTGAAACGAAATATTGAGTAGGGGCGGAGTTTTCTTTTTGGGCATCATTCCCTCATAGCAAACTAACGGTAAGAGGGGCGTGGTTAAAAATATTGTGTCTGAAGCCACCAAACTGGCATCAGCATTGAAGGACCGCCACTCCAAACACATAAACAAATGGTCAGACTTTGAAGATTACCAAAACAAAACAAACAACACTGTTTTAGGGTCACGGTTTCGGTAGGGTAGGGTATGTCCTATGTTTAAATGTTTCATTCAAAGAACAATGTACCTATTTATTTATTATAATACCTATTTATTAGGTGTACTACTAACAAATATTACATTTTAAATATACTCAAAATACTTAAATACACTATGAACAGCAGCTACGCTAACTATTTTCTTTATTCTCTATTTCCACCTGGGGATACTCATTCTGAGGTCCCCAGAGACTATGCAGCACCATTGATGCGATCCAAGACCTGTGAAGAGATGATCCCAGGTATCCATAATCCTGGACTAAGTTGTATCCCAAGCTGATGCTGTGGTGGTCATGGAGGAATGGAGTGCATGAGACTGATTCCTGAAAGACCACAGTGACAAACGAGTCCCCGCATTGATCCTGTGGGCCAGCCTGATCTCCCGCCAGTGCCCTACTCACACCTGCAGCTTCTCCAGCCTCCGGCGCCTAGACTGCAGCTCCACACAGGAAGTTTGGCCAGAAGAATAATGGTCATGCCCAACAGAGCCTGGTTTCTCTCAAGGTTTTTTCACTTCGTCAATTGGTGAAGTTTTTTTTCCTCGCCACTGGCTTGCTTGGATCGACACTTGTGGAGCTGCGCTTCGATGGATTTGCTCTACAGTGTTTAAACTTTCAGCAGTGAAATTTAAACCACTGAACTAAACTGAACTTCGAATCTGAAATGTATGCACATAACTCAGCAAAATACACTCAAAAAATTATTTTTGCTGCTTGTTCAAACTACTTTTTAAATATTTGTTCAAACAATACAATTCTTGAGATTTTCTTTGGGACAACCTAATTGTTTTACGTTCAATCCACTTCAATTCGTTATGTTAACTTAATAGATGTGTGTTGGGACAATCTGAATGAATCGTGTGGAACCCTGCAATTTTTAGTGTATAACACTGTTCTAGAGGTTTTTGGAAATTTGAATGAAAAAAAAAAATCATACATATTGTGCCTTTAAACTGACAACTCCATCCGAAATTTTACTTTACTCAATCTCTAAAAGGAAATAAATAGTTGATGACATGCATTTTATTGCATATTGTAACTGTCAGAATGCCACAAACGCAGCACACAGACTTTACATTGACAAAAACACAATATTTCTTCAAAACGGGCATCTCGGCCATTTATCAACAAGTTAATCATCTAAACTGGCCTTAACCAAGCTGAATAATTAACAGTGAGATTTTGAAGCCTGAACTGCAGTTTTCAGAGTGACCATGTCTGAGCCGATTCCACATGAAACCACATCAAGTACATCAGTAAATGATCCTGCTGGTACTTTCTCCACTCTGATCTCACATGACCTCCAGATTGATCCCTCCATCTGTCTCGTTCACAAAACAGACAATCAAAAGCTTTCAAAAAAATCGACCTCTCTGCATCAGATGTTGTAATGCACCCAAGATGGCTTGGCAATGAACATACGGACAAGAAACTAAAGATTGAACCGATTGGTTTTTACGTATTGATACAACCTCTTGTGCTCTAACAAGCCTGTCTGCAGTGAACTGTTTTAAGGCTGAACAACTATAGTAGTCAACATTTGAATTGGTTCAAAACCTTACATATACTGTACATTTTGGTGGAAAAACTAGAACAAGTCAATTTTAAACAGTAATAGATA
>CAIGQV010019951.1:23576691-23603509 GCA_903798115.1 Danio jaintianensis | reverse complement strand
ATACATATATATATATATATATATATATACACACATACACATATATATATATATATATATATATATATATATATATATATACACATACACATATATATATTTTCACACACTATTTTATATATTAACAAAAATAAAAAATTACTTTAATCGTTTTAAATTTATTTTACATCAAACATATCAAATAATATATAACAAGTATATTATTTTACATCAAATATATTAAAAATGTGAAATGTATATTTATATATATTAAACAAAAATATTATTGCATTTATAGTATTCTAAAAAAAAAAAAAGAATAATAATAATAATAATAATAATAATAATAATAATAATAGGCTCTCTTCCCATTTCCACCAATAACTCTATAGAACAAACAAACACATAAAACTAGCCATACTTCAAAAACGCTTTCTCTTTCTCTCGCTCCTACATAACCATCTTTAACCCAGAAAATCCAGCATAGGCTGATGTGACTTTGACGATGTTTCCTCCTCACCGAGACACACTTGCCATTATGAGTTCTTTTGTCTGTTCGGCATGTACAACAAAACACACATCGACAGCGAGCCGAGCTTCTCAGCCGGTCCGCGGTGCAGAACTGCTACATATCGTGAAATATGTACGCTGTCTGTCCTTTAATACACCCTCACACGTCTCACTCCCCCCGCACTGGACGGACAGGAGAGCAAGGACCCGCTCGAGAAATAAAGTGCCATAATGAATCTAAAAAGCATGATTCAGTCCCATCAGACGCACTCAGGGAAGTGTCACGCTCTCCTGAGATCCCTGACCGCTGACAGGCCTGAACATGCAAGAGGATAAATCCTCATTACGCCCGCTGCAAATGGCCGTCTTTTTCAAAAGCAACAGATTTGGATGTCTTTTTTTTTACCTGTAAATTGCAAAAATGTATGAAATCCTCACAGAAAAGAAGAAAGGCCCATGGGCTTTACAACATGAACAAAACTAAAAGTCACACAGTATTGTGCTAGAGTTTACTTATGTTTCTCATATTATACAGTTGAAGTCAAAATTATTAGCCCTCCTGTGATTTATTTATTTATTTATTAATTTTTATTTTTTTTTTTATATCTGAAACAAGATTTTTTTCAAAGTATTTCCAATAATGTTTTTTCTTCTGGAGAAAGTCTTGTTTTATTTCGGCTAGAATTAAAGCAGTTTTAAATAAAAAAAAAAACATTTTAAGGTCAATATTATTAACCCCCTTAAGCAATATTTTTTTCGATTGTCTACAGAACAAACACAACCAAAAAGTTGGGACAGTATGGAAAACGCAAATAAAAATAGTAGTGATTTCCAAATTTACTCTGACTTGTATTTTATTGCAGACAATATGAACAAAATATTTCAACTTAATTTCATTCATAAATATATATCCTTTCGTCATTCAGACCTGCAACACATTCCAAAAAAGTTGGGACAGGAGCAATTAAGGGCTAGTAATCAGGTAAATTGGTTAAATAATGATGTGATTTGAAACAGGTGATGTTAACAGGTGATTGTAATTATGATTTGGTACAAAAGCAGCATCCAAGAAAGGTCTAGTCCTTTAGGAGCAAAAATGGGCCAAGGATTGCCAGTTTGCCAACAAATATGTGAGGAAATTATTGAAACTTTTAAAAACTATTTTGCTCAAAGAAAGATAAGACATTTGGATATTTCTCCTTCAACAGCGCATAACATCACTAAAAGAGATTCAAGGAATCTGGAGGAATTTCAGTGCATAAAGGATAAGGGCGCAAGCCTAAGCTGAACAACTGTGATCTGCGATCCCTCAGGTGACATTGCATTAAAAATCGTCATTCATCTATAAGCGATATCACCACATGGACTCAGGACTACTTGACTACTAAGTCAAGTACGTAATTACATTCACAAATACCAGTTAAAACTGTACTGTGCCTAAAGGAACCCTATGTTAACAGTGTCCAGAAGCGCCGTTGTCTTCTCTGGGCTCGGAGGCATCTGGGATGGACCATCACACAGTGGAAGCGTGTACTCTGGTCAGATGAATCAGTATTTCAGGTATTTTTTGGGAGAAATGGATGCCATGTGCTCTGGAGCAAAAAAGAAAAGTAAAAGCTGTTACCAGCAACAAGTCTAAAAGCCAAGGTCTGTCATGGTATTGGGTTGTGTCAGTGCCCTTGGCAAAGAAAACTTCTGTGATTTCATTAATGCTGAAAAGTACATAGAAATTTTGGAGCACAATATGCTGCCTTCTTTACCGGGGATGACAATGCATATTTCAACAAGACAATGCAAAACCACATTCTGCACACATTACAAAGTCCTGGGTGCGGAGGAAGAGGATACAGGTACTTGACTGGCCTGCCTGCAGTCCCGACCTGTCTCCAATAGAGAATCTGTGTTGCATTTTAAAGCGCAAAATGTGACAACAAAGACCCCGTACTGTTGCTCATCTTAAGACTTGTTTGCAGGAAGAATGGGACAAAATGACACCTGAAACACTTCATCACTTGGTGTCTTCAGTTCCTAAACGTCTTTTAAGTGTTGTGAAAAGGAATGGCAACATTACAAAGTGGTAAATGCTTTACTGTTCCAACTTTTTTTGAAATGTGTTGCAAGAACCAAAAAAACAAAACAATAAAAATCATGAGGAACACAAACACGTAAATAATGTTTGCTATATTGTCTGCAATGAAATACAAGTCAAACTAAACTTAGAAATCACTCTTTTTTTTTTTTTGCGTTTACATACTGTCCCAACTTTTCTGATTTGAGGTTGTATAATATATACAATATATACAATATGGTTCATAAACACTATAGTATTTACTAAAAAACACTTAGTTCTGCTCAAAAATCATTAACTGGGGACCTCTGATACTGAACACTATGGTGTTTTTTTTATCATACACAAAATATGCAAAATTAAGAGTCATAGGGGAGCACAAAGCAACTAAAAAGACACACTGGCCATCTTTCTCAAAGCACAAGATGTAAATGTCTTTTTTACCAGTAAATTGCGAAAAGTATTAAATCCCCTGAGGAGAAACAAGGCTTTACAAACGAACAAAAACACAAAACTAAAAAAAGTCATAGGTGAGCACAAAGCGGGGGAAGAAAGCGCCGGCAACCTCTGCGTTGGGCTTTTGAAAGGGAAAAGGTAACGCAATCAATTAATCCTGGCAGTAATTGGGTGTTGGGAAAAAGGCAAAATGCAGTAATGAAAGTCATCCGTTGTGCTCGTCTTTCTCTCTCTCTCCCGGCCTGACGAACCCTCCCCCCCATCATCTGCGGGATCTCAGGTGCTTAGCCATGCAAATCTGTCTGACAGCTCAGTACATCTCTGTCTGCCTAATTGGACAGTATAGAGTTGTTTATGGATATTGAAGACATTTAAGGCTCAGTCGGGGGCTGCTCAAAAATCATTAGCCGTGGGCCTCTGATACTGGACTAAGTCTTCTCCCTCCGCCGGTGTCAAACTCAGCCGTAAAAAGTGTTTATCTTTGTCACCTGCGCAGAAAGGGGGCGCCTGAAAAGCTCGCGATGCGCGCGTGAAAACGTCTTAATGTGAGCGAATGTGCAAGGCTTCAGTCGTGACAGCTCAGACAATGGTCCTCCAATTAGAGACGTACTGTGGAGTTGGCGATGCAGCGTAACACACCTCATCAAAATAATTTGCTGTTAAAACCCTTTATTCCTTCTCTTTCATTTATTTATTTATTTCAAGAGAAGTTTTTTAGTGTCTACTTGTACTGCAGTGTCCGGCGGATATACGCCAACAATGAGCATTTACTCACCAAGTTAGCTAAAACGACCAGTTCTAGACTGATTAGCAAGTTTCTATGCAATTACGGACGTCAAATTTACTTTCCAAATTTGCCCTATAGAGCAATATCTAATTCACTGAATTCGAATGCATGCAATTCAGCATCTGACGATAATGGTTTCATTGGATGTCCTTCATAGCTCCAATATTGCTACAAAACTAGCAACATTTCAACATTAGTTAACATTTTAAAGTAGCAATAAAGTGAAGTAGCATTGTTGTGTGGGTTTAAAAATCACACTAAAATAGTGTATTTTTATATCAGCAATAATATTTGACAAGTGCCATTTATTTAATATTAACAAGTAAAAGTACTGTACCACGATTTTACCCATTAAAAGCAGTAGCATTCAAGTAGTTTGTTAAATTTCAATAAAATCAGACAAGTGGCATTCATTACTATATATTTTTCAATTTGTTAAAAGACAATAACATTTAGTGTCTTAGGTTAAAAATATAGTTTTGCAGCATGATATGACACTTTTAATCCAGGCGACAAGTGACATTAATACATCTTAGCTCAAACTGTGCTAAAATAATGTATTTTCATCATTTTAAAACTTGTCAATAAAATCTGACAAAGTTAAACTCATGTTAGATTGCTATACATTTAGATTTTTAAAACCTAACAACAAAACAACCATTCAATTCTTTGCTCAAATGACACCAAAATGCACACAGAGTATTTCGGAGCAAATCAAAGTACAATCTAAAAAAAAATGCATGGTTCCACACAATTCACTCATGATGTCCCAACACAAATCAATTAAGTTAACTTAACAAATTTAAGAAGACTGAACATAAAACAAATATATGTTGTCAAAACAATCTCAAGAATTGTGATTAATTTGTGAAATAAGTAGTTTGAACAAGCAGCAAAATATTTTTTAATGGTGTACACTAAAAAAATGCTGGGTTCCACAAAATACCTTCATGTCAACACAAATCGATTAAGTTAACCATCATTTTTACAAATTTAAGTGGATCGAAGATAAAACTTAAACTTAAAAATTGTGTTGCTTCAACTCATTTTAAATAAGTATTTCAAACGTGTAGCAAAAAAGTAATTCGAGTGTAGCTCTTTAAACTGATACGCAAAATAAAAAGGCACCAATCTGGCAACGGAAGACAGTGCACACTCCTACATTCAATACACTGATTCTGCAAACAGAATAATGCATGCACATAAACAGAGATCTATATTAAGTAAAGAGTTTATTATTGTGTAAATCGATGTCTTCATAATGAAAGTTTGCTTGTCGATGTGCCCATAAGTCCACCGTAATATCCCACGTATCCAGTAGTCTTAGAGATATTGGAGAAGTCAGAAAGAGAGATTCCCTTTCCTTTCACACACCTTTCTCTCTCTTTCCAGCTATAAAGCAAAGGCCCAATCAAAGGCAAACTCAGTTTCTATTATCTGTTCTCACCAACATCCCCCCCCCCCCTTCCTCCTTCACCAGTGCCCCCATTACAGAAATGTTTCTTCCCATCAAAGCCTTTACTTATCACTTCACCGGTGACATTGAACTTCCCGTGCCCTGGCCGCCGAGACACATCTCTGAACCCTCACAATCACTCTTCATCCCCAGTAACAATTTAGTAATGAAGTATTGATTTCCAGATTCCCTTCTTATGGATGATATTAGATTTGGTTTGATAAACTGTGTCGGGTGGCCCCTAATCTGCTCCGTCCCTTTTCCCCGCTGTCTGTAAAACAAAGTGCCACTAGAGGGATAATGACCAGGGAACATCGATGAACTCATTTCGTCAATTTGTAACACTTGACAATGAAAAAGGGCTGCCGTTTTTCACACACCAATGTCAAAGTTTATTGCTCAGGGTAGGGTCTTATTGGAAGCCCCGACATCTTGGCTCTAATTTATGGGCCCCTGTGTGCTGGTTACTTTGAAAGGAAATGTTTGGATAGGCTGGGATATTAGTGTTGCACCTGGTCGGGCTGGTTTTTACACAGCCACCGGGGATCTATGCATCACTTCTGCAAATACAACAACAACAACTCGCGGCCGCCGAAGCTATCTGGCCATTAGGAGGGGAAAGTAAAGGGGGTCTAGGACATGCATAAGTCATGAGATGATGCTACGTCTTGGTCAGACCAACTCCTGAAGGGCTGGAAATAATTCACCTGCTAGAGCGAGCAACAAAGGCCCCAACCTGCAGACGGTGGACTCAACTGAAGAGTCCCGTGTTTACATTGGTAGCATAATTCAAGGTACTGCCAGCTCATGATGAGTTAATGCAATCTAAACATTTCTTAGGCTCAGCAGCCCAGTCGAGGCCTCTTTTCTTATTTTAAAGGAATAGTTCCCCCTTAAAAATTTGAATTACCCCATAATTTATTCACCCTCAAGCCATCCTCTGTGTGTATGACCGTATATGTCAAACAAACAGAGTCAGAGTAGTTTTAAAATGTATCCTTATATGCTGTATAAGGGTCAGGACACACCAAGCAGACGTCAAACAGATGAAAACCAATTGTTGTCGGCTCACACCTGATCCAGTCTGGACTAAAAAGCTGCACAAAAACACACCAAACAAGAGCGTGTGTGCTGCGCCTGCATGAGAGGATGTGTCTTTCCACACCCGCAGGGGGCAGTAGTCTGAATTTCTCCACGCACAAACATAAACCGTAAACAAAGCAGCATTTAGTACATTTACATTTAGCAGACGCTTTCATCCAAAGTGACTTACAATTGAGGTGGCATTCAGCAATTCAACAAGCAGAGGCAGTATATACAAAAAGTGCTTATACATTATCACACTTTATCAAGTAAATTTTCATGACCTAATGTTTCATGTAATGTCGATGCATACATGGTAAATAATAAGAAAAACAATGCACATTCAAAATGTATTACAGCATATTACAGCTTTTTTTTTTCCTTCACTTTGTCAATTGGTGAAGTTTTTTTCCTCGCCACTGTCGCCACAGGCTTGCTTGGATCGGGACTTGTGGAGCTGTGCTTCGGTGGATTTGCTCTACAGTGTTTGAACTTTCAGCAGTGAAATTTAAACCACACTGAACTAAACTAAACTGAACTTCAACTCTAAAATCTGGACTTTACTAGAACTATGTTAAGCTGCTTTGACAATCTACATTGTAAAAAGCGCTATATAAATAAACATGAATTGAATATCATAAGACATGCAACAATCTATTTAGTTTATTTACATTTATTTTTATATCTATGCAAAATTTATTTAAAAAATGCTTACACAGCACTAATAATATGAGAGCGTGTGTTTGGGTAAGCACAGAAAAGTAGTAAAGACAACTAACCTACATTCAAGTATAGAGATATTTGTTAAACAAAAAAATTAATGACTTTACCAAAAACTTTGTGGGTTTTTCTGTTTTTCCAAAAATTTTCCAGGCCTGGAAAATGCCATGTCAAAATTCCATGACTTTTCCAGTTTTTTCCATGACCGTATGAACCCTGATCACAGTAATTGTCACTCAGCATGGATGGATTCACTCGCGCAAATATGTCTGAGAATCTAATAATTATATCGTTTGCAAATATTTGAGAATTACAGCCAGCGTCTTTGTGTTCCTTCTTGACTTGAATTCTTTACTTTGTTACGTCACTTCATTTTTTGTTCTCACACTCTGATTCGTTGCTTGGTCAAACAAACTCCTGAAGGGCTGGAAATAATTCACCTGCTAGAGCGAGCAACAAAGGCCCCAACCTGCAGACGGTGGACTCAACTGAAGAGTCCCGTGTTTACATTGGTAGCATAATTCAATGTACTGCCAGCTCATGATGAGTTAATGCAATCTAAACATTTCTTAGGCTCAGAACTTCATTTTTTGTTCTCACACTCTGATTAGTTGCTGAACAACCAACCAGACATGAGGCTCCAATCTAATCCATGAAAGTCATTATCCTAAACCAGGGACTTAGACCAACCCCAAATTTTCTTACTTTATGGTCATTAGCTGGGTTTCCAACACACATTTTGAAGTATTGCATGACAAACGAGTCACGGACTGTTGGTTGGTGACTTGTTTACTGTTGGTTACTAGGTTACCAATACTACAGCCAGCCGCTCTAACAACTTGATGGAAATGCTCTTAATTTACATCTGGGATTAGGGTTGTTCAAAGTATTGACTTCGATACCAATCGGTATTGACATTTTAAAAACGTCCATTTCCCACTAACTATTGTGCGCTGTTGCTCAAAAGATAGGAGTGTGATTGGCCGTGAAGGTCATCGGTTTAACAGCTGGCGTCTGTGTGTTCTTTCTTGACTTGAATTGTTTACATCACTTCATTTTTTGTTCTCACACTCTGATTAGTTCCTGAATAACCAACCAGACATGTGGCTCACACCAAAACAACTAGGCCAGAGAATTGGCTTGGTGTGTCCCAGCCTGAATGGCATTGGGTAGTGGCTTTTATTTAAGCTTAAGCACATAAATGTGTTGTAAAACTAATCCATATGCTAGCTAAACCAAGTTCTAAACTGTCTAACATTATACAATAACACCAAGCCAACAAATTTTCTTGTTCGTCGTCATCATCTGTGGTAAACAAACCCTGAGGTAAGTGGTTTGTAAAAGATACGTCTACGAGTAGAATCTTACATCATGCATCAGTTGTGCATAACGTGCATCTACAACTACATCCTGTAGTTCTTCCCGCATTTGTCAGAAACACAAACATGGCAGCAAGCAGGAAAAAACTCGCAGAAATGTTGCACTCTATGAAAAAATTGTGTAAAATAGTTTAATTGATGGTTTCATTATTATAAATGTCTTGTAATTCAATTGTAATTGTAATAGATCTTGTTCAATTTGATCTTTAAAATGACAAATATCAAGGTTCTTAATGGGAAAGTTTTTTTCTCTAGCATTTTTTTTTATATCCTATAATTATATAATTATGATATGCTTAAGCTAATTATTTAATAACCTTCAACCATTTTTAGTGGGATAATAATCTGGGATTAAAAAAAAAAAAGCCCATATCGCCCAGCCCCACTTCGAAATAAAAGCCATAATACAGGATGGAAAAGCCAGGATAAATTCTTTAACTATGACTGTGTTCGCCTGACAGAAAAAAATACATATACTGTTCACCAAGGATGGCTTGAGAGCGAGTAAATTATGGGGTAATTTTCATTTTTGGGTGAACTATTGCTTTAACATTGCAAACTGAAAGTCAGATCTATATAAATCACTTAATAGAGTCCAGGATGTGCGCATCAACCCATTTTTAACTACCAGGTAAAGACTCAAAGGAAATTCACCAGCCCCTCGGACACCGGCTCTAACTTGGAGCCAGTCTGCCGTGAGATAATGTTGTATCTTGCCCCGCCTGATGGACAGCTGAATCTCTTTAGCCTTTGTTCTTTATTTACAACAGTCAGAGTGCTCTGCACGCTGGCCCGATTTCACAGGTGAATGCACGCTATTCTCTGGGAAAAAACAATTGAGGTACAGCGAGAGGATTTAAACGAAGAAAAAGACCAAATCTCTCTGAGGTGGAAACAGATGATATCTTTCTCAAGAAAACCACAGAGCACCGTTCGAATCACCTTTCTCTACTAGTCTGTAAAACAAGCTCGTTTATTCTCCATTTCCAATGCCTCATGCAAACAGCTACTAATGCTACAAGGCATTACAAGGCTGAAAAGTGAGTGTTTTCTTTGTCTTCAAATGTGTTTGTTAGAAGCACATCCTTCGGTGCACCAGAGGCCCTTTTACTGCAACACGGGCATCATGGGCTGTGCTCTCACTAATCACATTGCCTCTTCCCCCCGAGATCTACGTGCATAGTGCTTATCAACTAGATTACCGCCAGGTGAAGATGAATAACCCAATTTGCGGCTCCTCATTTCGGTGGGTGTAGTATTCAATGTCAGCACGCATTAGCTGGTGGAGAGTATTGCTTTGGCGAATGGGTGTGGCTGAATCGCCTTTAAGATTGAGACATACGTGCACTTGGGTAGATGAGATGTGTCTAGAAGCACAGCTTGGGCCGTGTGTTTGAGTAAACCTCAGTTTTTTAACCTTCCACAAGACATAAACCATGCCAAATGGACCAGTATGGCTTAAAGGGATCGTTCACCCAAAAATGAAAATTTACTAATTGCTCACCTGCAAGTGGTTCCAAACCTTTATACGTTTCTTTATTCTGCTGAACACTAAAGAAGATATTTTTTTAAAAAGCTGAAACCATTTATTTGCATAGTCTGAAAAACATACTGTGGAAATTAATGGGCACAGTTGTTTTCGTTTTTTTCCCACCTCTTTCTCTCACTTTACTAGACTGTCCCTATAAAGGCCAAGACATTTGTGCTGATGTACACCTCTTATTTAATACATCAAGACTTAATTGATCTGTTGACATGACTAGAAAGTGAGTACTAGTCAACTGCTAGATGTTACACAAGTCTTGCTTTGCTTTGATTACCAAGCAGTGTAGTTTTAGATCAAGACTACTCCAATCTAATCCAGGAAAGTCATTATCCTAAATCAGGGACCTCGACCAACCCTACATTTTCTTAGTTTACGGTCATTAGCTGGCTTTCCAACACATTGTGAAGTATCGCATGACAAACGAGTGATGGAAACAGTAAATGTCAACTAGAAATGCCTTAATTTGCAAAAATGCTCACTTAAGGTGGTTTTGGACAAAAAAAAAAAAAAAAGGGTGAATTATGAGAGATGGAAATGCACTTGCTGAATAAACTCGGATGAAGCGAACCTTACACCCACACAACCAATCAGCTCCATTACGCATGACTTGTTTACTGTTGGTTATTAGGTTACCAATACTACAGTCAGCCGCTCTAACAACTTGATGGAAATGCTCTTAATTTACATTTGGGATTAGGGTTGTCAAAGGTATCCAATCGATATTGACATTTAAAAAACATTTCCCACTAACTATTGTGCGCTGTTGAGGGAGTTCTTAAACACTGCTGATTGGCCATTGTGATCACACGCTCAAAGAGTGTGATTGGCCGCGAAGGTCATCGGTTTAACACTCTTCACCGCTGTTCACCAAGTGCAAACACAGATACAACTGGACACGGGAGAGTTTCAAAGCCACATAGATCAATCAGCAGATTGATATATGTCAGCTCATAGACAGATCAGCTGATTGACGTGGCTTTAAAACACTCCAGTGTCCAAACGCAATGGCCAATCAGCAGTGTTTAAGACTGCTCTCAAATATTAGCATAAAATGGGTTTTTCTGTTCTTTTCAGTACCAATTACTACCAAAGTTGATACTTTTGACAACCCTATTTGGAATTTTTCCTTTATTTTTTCCTTCAGATAGCCCATTAAAGTGGATATACTACTACAGAGAGCTGGTTAAATCGCATTAAATCAATGATGGTAATCAAATTACAAGTCATAAACTGCACTGCCTGTGTAGCAGAAAAAACGTAAGGATTAAGGCCGCACAATATTGGTGAAATCGGACATAGCGATATTTTGTTTTGCTGCAATATATACTGTGATATGAATATAATTTCACCAGATGATTTTATTAGATCTATTTGGAAAGAATTCACTTATTTAGATTTACTGGGATGATCAAGTCTATTTCTATCCAGTGCATCTGCATAAATTATAATAAATAAATGAATGGTTTTCTGGGGAGTCTAACAGTATTCAAGTACAGAAATTGAACAATGAAATGTAATATAACGTTTAATCTTTTATTAGTAATCTAATTCTACAATGTGACTATTGCAGATACACACATTGCGATATCATTGCTCAAATGATATATTGCTCAGCCCTAGTTAGGACATAACCAAAATCGCATCTTCCTAGTCTTCGCCGTACAGCAGCCATACACAGTTCATATCTACATAGCATATAGCATCTTCCATTTTTCAGTGTTTCCCCGGTTTAATGAATACCACTGACATAAAGAACAGTCTTAGTTTTGATGGGTCCCAGGAGGTGTTTTTCCCCAGGCCTTGCACTTAAAAGCTAGTGCCTAAAAGGGGCGACTACACTACATATTACCGCTAGTAATGCACCGCAGCGTTATGGATAGCCCCACTGTCCACTGCCTCTCAGTGCAAGGGAGGTCAGCATCTCACAAACGAGTGCCACGCTGCCCTCTAAGGTGATTACTGATAAAGAATGACACACTGAAGAGAGACGCAGGGGAAATATACGCCAGAGTCCAATCCTGCCTCGATAACTTTCTTTCATTGGGAAGGCCTGTGCGCAGTGTATAAATACAGGAGGAAACCAATGCTCACCTCTCCTTATGAGGCACTTCATCTCCCCGAAAGAGGACAGAAGGTCGAGTCATCAAAAATGCACGACGCTTTTGGTGGAGTATCTTCTCTGATATGGTGATGAACATTTTCGTGCATGGTGCATTTTCTCTGTAAGATACTCCCTGTCACAGTGAAATGGCCTGTGACATGAACACTGTAAAAGACACTGAGGATATGGTTCATGTGGGAACCCTATAAGTGCGACACATTCGTTTGTGATTATTACTAAGTGGTAAGGCTGACCATCACACATCGAAGAAACGATACTCTTTAAAACAAAAACAAAAAACACTTTAAAAGCTACAATACAGATCTACAATATCTTATTATTAGAGGTCAGCATTCTTGAAAGGACAACTTTGTATTTCTAAAAGGATCATATTTGAATCATAGATGGGTAATATGTACCCTAATATGAACCTATTAAGGTTAAATAAAAGTACAAAGATGCGTCCAATTCCATCCAATTAATATTATAAAATATTTCTTCAATTTCAAATTGTGGATAATTGTGGATGGACTTTATTAATATGCACAACAATATTTGCTTTTATTAAAGGTCCAGTATGTAAGTTTGACACCCAGTGGTTGAACTAAGTATTGCAGGCCTGGTTCAAAACACAATCAAGCGCAGGTTGCCAGATTGACGACACCAACATATCAGTGATTCAGCATGTACATTTATTCATGTTAAAGAGGTTTAATATGTATTAATTAGATTATAAACCTTACCATTTCATTGGAGTGCAGTAAGTGCACTATTCTGTGCTTCTGAATGGCTGTATTTAAATTTCTGTCATGCTGCGTCTGGTGCAAACAGCCAAATTGATTATTGCTGCAATCTCGTCACGTAGCGTGTTGTTAGTACACAGGGTTACAATGTAACCTGCTCACCTAATGTTTACGTTCGTAATATTTATACTATTTTTTAATTAACAACCTCATGTGGAACTCTGAATCTGCGTCTCATTTCTGAGTCTGCTACTGTCCACCGGAGGTCGCATTTCGGTCACGGACACATACTTTGAGAGCTTTCCTGACTAAATGAATGAAATGAGCTGTTTTTCACCAAGGTAACCCGGGGTGCCAAAATATAATTGGCTAAACTGGCAGTGGGCAGGTTAAAAAAAACAAAAAAAAGACAGCCATTCCGGCACATAACTCACATTTTCAAAGCAGAATATCTGACTTTAGCATTGTTTTTCAGATAAACAAGAATGTTCACTTGGCATGTTTATTAAATATCTGCAAACATATTTTGGTATTTTTATGCTTTAGAAGAGTCAAAAACTTACAGCACCTTTAACACCTGTGTACTTTGTGGCACTCTATATAAAAAAAAAATAATAATTTTTTTTTTAAATTCACAGCAGATGATTCATATAATCATCAAAATGAAATAAAAAACCTAAAGTTCTTCATGATGGCCACATCATCTACAATAATAGGTCAAAACACTATTATGTGCATAACTTTCATTTCGAGTAACTACTATAGTTTTTCTAAATATTTTAAATTAGTTTATTAGTTTTCATTTTAATTTACTAACAACTACTTGCCTTTTTCGGGGACTCATTTTCTATTGCCAAAGCCCTGAGAAAAGACCTAGCATTTTCACTTTTATCATTCTAACATTTATATATATATTTGCAATAAAGCTCTAGCAGGCAACCCTACTATTTTAATAATATAATTTAAATATTCAAATCTTAAAATTCTTAAAAATACAATTCCAAAACCTTGCTATCATGAGACTAGCCCAAAATAATCACAAAAACTGTCTAGTTAAACCTACATTTAAAATGAAAACAAGCCATGCATTTCTTTTAAAACCTTCAATATGCCCATAGATGTATTTTCATTTCAATTACACCCTTTGAAATTTCTCAGAAATATTATCCATAAATTATTAATATCCAATGAATCACCTAGAAAGTCTGTAATGAGATAAATCTCTCCTAGATCTTTAAAGTCTGCATGAACCTGAAGCTGCAACCGTTTCGTATTGTTTTCGTGACACAGTTCCTAGAGAAACGGAATATTAAATGAGAAAAAGTGGGCATGGCTTGTTTTTTTCTACTGCGAGCTGATTGGATGTAGTAAAGTAGGCATTTCATTCAGAAAGATCAGGAAAAGGGTTTGGGTAGAGTTATTACAACCTAACAGACACCTCCTCCTCACCATTTCGGTTTGCTGTTAAAACTGACCAACATAGGCTCATTCTGAAAACATAGGAGATCGCGAATTATGTACGCTTACCTCTGTATGGACGGCTTTCCCGCTGTTACCAGTTTGTCCAGTGGCTCGCCGCGTACGTCTGCAGACTTGAGACGCAGAGAGGAGTTGATCACGATGACGGGGTTCGAGTCCGGTGAAGAACAGTTCCAAAAGACAGGTAAGAGAAAAAATTTAATAAACAAGTAAATAACAGGGTCGAATGTGGTAAAATCTGAAAACGTGGTGAAATCAGGCTGCTGCGAGAGCTTTTCTTTTTCGGGATTGCTTTTCAAAACACTGTTGGTTGGGTTTAGGGAAGTGGGTGGGCACTGGCCAATCGGAGCTTTTTAAAACACTATCGGTTGGTTGGTCAGTCGGCAGCGGCCTCTAGTGGATTTACGCGAGAAGAGCAGGCATGAATGGCACTCGGGAGATAAATTTGAGATCTCAAAAAGGCCTCTGATGGATTTGCGAAAACAAACTGCAAAAAAAAGTACCTCCTGGGACGTATTTAGTGCTCTCCAGAAACGTATATACGGCTACGTTATAAGAATGAGCCTGGGTTGAAACTGACAGTTGGAGGGGCGTGGTTAAGTATGTTAGCCACGCCCAATACCTCAGACAGATATAATCTGAGAATTTAATGGAAAAGAAACAGGAAGTGCATTTTCAGATTTTAATTTTAGGCTCAAAACATTTTTTTTTGTCTTAATGACATGCACAGATGAATTGCTCACCACAAAACTAGTAATGTGAGCTAACAAAATCAATATGGCTTTGATTTCATGTGTACTTTAATGAAACTCTTCAAATAAAAGGATGCGTTTTCACATCGGTGCACAAAGAAAGAGACAGAGTAGGAGAGAAGAGAGTCCATACTGTTTGAGCCTCAATGTGTGCACACATGCACTTGAAATATTAGGTTGTTAGCAAGCACCATTACCAAGTGGGAAAGGGAGGCGAACAGAGAGCCATTCTTTCACGAGGAGGTGCCATGTCCCAACCATCACACTCGCGGCACATGAGGGCTCCAATGGCACCTGAGGGGGAATCTCATGGCTGTCATCCCAGAAAGCCTCCTGCACCGATGCAGGCCTGCCATCTGCTCTCCATATGAGATAAAAATGAGGAATTGTCTTCGAAAAACGATCTTTCTCTCTTCTTCGACTCAACTAACCAACTGAAAAATCACTGTTATTGCTATAATACTGCGAAAGCGTAAACAGGAAGCCACACCATGAGTAGCTGGTTGACTAGCGCGGCAGGTAATTACCTTAAATGCTAACAGAGGCCATTCCTGTTATGTGGTAATGTTTGAACTCTGTAACTTAAAAAAAAAAAGTAAGCTTGCAGAAGTAGTATTTCTATGAACTTGTATATGAGGGAATGAGAGTAACAATGTTTATATTATCTAAGGAATTTCTGTCATTTAATCAAACAGGATGCAATATTTTAGAGTGACACAAACCAGCCAACATTACAATGCATCACAATTAATAAAAGAAAGTTGCTTAAAGGTAGGGTAGACGATTTCAGAAAGGCTAGCAATTGCGGTCTAGCTTTGAAAGTAAAAGATCTCATCCTACCTTAATAATCATCATCCAAAACACACGCACGTGCAGACCTGTCAAGTGACGAGATGAGTCAGATTATCTCATGTCTCATTCAACATTAGCAATATGTTTCCATTCAAAGATGCAAAATAGATGAGCAAAAATGGAATATGACAAACCATTTGTGAATAAAAAGCCCCATTTCCATCCAATGAGTCAAACAGAACAAAATAGTCACTTCCTGATAAACTGGCACCAAATGTCAAATTTGGATTTAAACATAGCTAGTGAGAAAACATTACAGTAGAAAGTGAATAATATTACAGAAGTAACTAAATAAGTCCGTCTGCATAGCGGGAATGTGCTGATGACTAATCCTGTCTGCGCAAACAGGGTGCGCAGAGGTACCCATATTTTGACCGGCAGGAATGTTGATATGTTGGCCATACAACTTACACAGATGATATAAATACATTTAGACCCCTAAACTTAAAGGTTCTGTGAAATTAAAATAAAACCTTTTAGATGTTAGTTTCAGTCTGTTAGTTTTAAGAATATCTATTAGCTAGTGTGCTCTAAAACAGTGGCAAAATTCGCAAAAATATAAAATATAAGAATAATATATTTCTATATTAGAAAATATAAAAGTGATATAAACTAACAAAGTTTGCAGTTTGTCACTTCAGCCTAAATTGATCAACGTTTTTTTTTTCATGTCACCTCATACTTCAGTTTCTCATCAAATCTTGACCAATCACATGCTCGCTAGTATCTGACATGCCCCACCCCTTCAAGATGCTTCTCATTTGCTTTTTATTTGAACCACCCTCATTGGCAGTGCTGTGATAAAAACAAACACTATTGGCTGTTTTCTAAAAAGGGGAGGAGCTACATGATGCCCCACCCTCTCTTCGTTTTTCAGTTGAGATTACGTCAAACATCGAATTAAAAATGCACATTTCAAAGCACTTCATGGGACCTTTAATGAGTGCTTTTGAGACTTCAACCAGCACAACAAAAATAGTTTTTGAACCAAATCACCTACCCTGCTTTTAAACTGTTAGTGCTGTTGTTTTCCTGCCAAAATGATGCCACAACCTGGAAACAGATATTACTAGAACAGGAAATTAAATAGAATAAAAAGTTAAACTGAACATTAAAAAGTGATAACCGATTAGAACAATATTTCACAAACTTTGACTAGAGATTAGAGAAAAAAAAAAATTTATTTAGCAAAAACATTTGTGTTTATATTGCCACTTGTGCATTCTTGACACTGTGAATATATATATATTACAGAGCCTTTAAATATTGTGACAATTTTTTTTTTGACAAACCAACTATACAAAATAATTTTCGCTGCTTCTTCAAACTACTTATTTAAAATGAGCTGAATCAACACATTTCTTGAGTTTTTTGGGGTGAAAACTTAATTGTTTTATGTTCAACTTAATAAAATTTGTAAAAACCATGAAGTTAACTTAATCGATTTGGGTTGGGACAACAAGAAGGTATTGTGTGGAACCCAGCTTTTTTTTTTTTACAGGTGTATACTTACTGATTACAAAACGACAATCACTTCCTAGAGATGGATTAAAGGAAACAGTATTTGAAACATTTTGATCTGGCAAACGGAGTTGTACCATTTAAAATACAAGCATGACAAAAATGACATGGCAAGATCCACAATAATAGTAGTAAATTAAAAATAAATAAATGTGTGTGTGTTATTTTAGTATCCCCATGTTAATTTGAACTGATTTATATTTTTATTTTGTATTAGCTTGTAACCTATATAGTTTTAATCTTTTAGTTATTTTAAGTTAAACTAAATGAACATGACATTTTTTTTCAAATGTACCTGAAACATACATCTACACCAGCTTACACATACACACGTATGTGATTTACGAGGACTCTCCATAGGCATTATATATTTTATACTGAGAAAACAAAACACTTATTACATAGCCTTACCCTGCCCCGTAATAAAAGATGTCAAAAGACCCCATAAAGTATTATGAAGGCCAGAAGGTATGTTCACATAAACCACCTTAACATTGTCATACCTATGTCATTACACAAATTTGTGTCCTCATAAACCACATAACCATGTACACGCACACACGCGCACACACACACACACACACATACAAATGCTGAGAAATATAAACATTTAAAAAACATTTACATAGCCTTACCCTGCCCCTAAACCCAACCCTCACGGAAAAACTGTGGCGAATTTTAAACGTAAAAAGGACACAAGACATGGCCTCATAAACCACCTTAACATTGTCATACCCGTGTAAAAAGAGAAAAAGAGATCTTAAAAGACCACATAAATTATGATTTTAAATACTATCTAATATTAACTTAAACATATGCAAAATCAAGCATATGCATGTGGTTTACAAGGACTCTTCATAGGCGTAACATTTTATACTGTAAAAAAACATTTACATAGCCTTACCCTGCCCCTAAACCCAACCCTCACAGAAAACCTGTGGTGAATTTTGAATGTAAAAAAAAAAGACCATGTAAAGTATTTGAAATGTAAAGTATTTTTAAATACAAGGACACAAGGCATGTCCTCATAAACCACCTTAACATTGTCATACCCATGTAAAAAGAGAAAAAGAGATCTCAAAAGACCCCACAAATTATGATTGAATTACAAGGACACATTTTCATACCTGTCATTACACACAAATGTTGAGAGAAATATAATACTATATGAAATGATATTGAGAGAAATTTTGATTACATGAAAAGAAACCCTGAAAACAGGCCTTCCAAAACTCAAATTGAAATACTATGTAATATTTAATTAAACACATGCATGTGGTTTACAAGGACTTTTCATAGACGTAACATTTTATACTGTTAAAAAAAAAAAAAAAACACTTATTCCCACTACTGGGTTGCGGCTGGAAGGGCTGATAAAAAGACCCCTGATAAATAAGGGACTAAGCCAAAGGAAAATTAATGAATGAGAAAAAATAAAATAAAAATCATTACATAGCCTTACCCTGCCCCTAAACTCAACCCTCACAGAAAACGTGGTAAATTTTGAATGTAAAAAAGACCCTGTAAAGTATTTTTGAACTACAAGGACACAAGACATTGAACCACCTCAAAAACCACCTTAACATTATCATAACATATAAAAAAAGATCTCGAAAGACCCCACAAATTATGATTGAACTACAAGGACACAATGCGTGTCCTCATAAACCACAAACATTTACGCACAAATGTTGAGAGAAGTATGATACTATATAAATTGATATTGAGAGAAATTTTGATTACACGAAAAAAAAACCTAAAAACAGGCCTTCCAAAACACAAACTGAAATACTATTTAAATTTAATTAAACATATGCATAAAAACGCTTTCATAGGTGTGTTCCTCAAGTAACCTCTCCGTGCCTTTTGTTTTGTCGCTCTGCGCAAATTACCCTCAGCCCCCGCAGAGCCTACAAGAAATAGCATTATTTTATGACACCAGGAGGAGAAAACGGCACACACACAAAAAGAAGAAGAGAGAGAGAGAGAAAAAGGAAGATGGGCTAAAAAAAAAAAAAAGGTCCTTCAGGGAACATGGTGTAAATGAACTTCCAGGAATGACACAGGCGAGCAATGAGGCGTGGATAGAAAATATACGCTGCACATCATCGGATAGAGATGCCAGTGGAAATGGCTTCATTGAAGTGTCAGCCCTCATCCATCAATCAATCATCCGCAAGAAACAATAACGGCCGCGGCGATGGTGCCGGCTTTTATGGGGCTTACTCATGGGTATCGGCAACAGCACTTAAGGGTGGCTCTGACACCGGAGGAAAAAGCGAGGTTAGGGGTATGCAGACGCATTTCACATGCAGGTAGAAGCAGGGAAAAGAGAGCGAAGGATCACACTTAGTGGACGTCCTTTTTTGCAAGGAAAAAAGAAAAAAAGAAAAAAAAAAAACTCCCCTGGCAAAAAAAAAAAATAATAGAAAAATAGCCCTGCCGCCCCGTGCTTCTGACCCGGAGTGTAGAAAGGTGGAAAACAAAGCTGTCTTCCATCTATCATTCACCCTCCATCTATCAATTTCGGTGCCGTGTTTTGAGAGCATGCGAGATTGTGATGTTTAGACCGTTGTAATATTTATGGCTCGATGATAGAAGGGAAGACGGGGCGGATGTTAGATGTATATTTTCTGCTGGGTCGTGACCTCGGTGCTGTTTCTCCCTCGGTGGATTGGTTTCCATCGGCTGATGAAACATCTGGGGAAGAGCGATTAGACTTTGCGTTTGTGTGTGATGAAATTGCAGTTTGTTTGGTTTTTTCGAGAAGCAATGGTTTCGTTGGCTAATTGGAACGAGCGCTAGGTGTTAAGAGATCATTTAAAGATGTTATTTAAAAGAAACGGTTGACATCAAAATTGTTCTTTTGGGTTTTTTTACCGCAGCCTGGTGTCATTTCAGACTTGTGTACTGTTGTTTTTCTGTGGAAGACTAAAGGAAATGGGTTTAAACATTAAAAGGCAAGGGCTTATAGTCACAAAACATTTTATATTACAACCAGGAGTTTTCCTAAACAGAAGTAAAAGAGTTTTATTTTGAAAGCTGTTCTCAAAGTCAAACTTTTACTTATAAGCTAAGAGTGAGGACGGGGTTGACTGTTGGTATGGATGATGCCAGCATGATTGCCAACCATGCACACAGTGATTGGCTGATGAGGAGGGGAGGAGACTCTGTCAGAAATGTATTCATGGGAATAATGTAGTGTACAATGTTGCCAGATTTTCTCCCAGTGTTACAAAGTAATGTATTTTTTATTATTTTTTCACCTTTAATTGATAGGACAGTATAGACAGAAAAGTGAGGGGAGCAGAGAGAAGGGAAGGATCGAAAATTGCCATTTACAGAACATTTATTTGCTTAAATGCTTTGGCCATTTTTGTGCATTTTGAAATAAATTTGAAACCATTTCTTACTGTATGGGAATATCTCCAAGATTATGATATGACTTATGATACTTTATGAGTGTCAAAAGTGGTGAATCTGTTCAGCAAAAGATTTGACTGTGTGTCACTGTATCACAAACGACTTCAAATAATACAAAACGATATAACTAGCAATGTCCACTGTGCTGAGCGAGAGCTTCTCTTCTGTTAAACCGAACAGTCGCATCTTCGATGACGCAAGTGTGCTCCGGCTCGGAAGGTAAATTCAATGTGAGTGCAGGCCATCAGGGGAGAGGGGACAAGTGCGCTTCGGCACGGTTCAAGGCAACTGTACCTAGTGCGAGTACACCCTTAGAAATCCTTTTCACTACTCCTAACGTTTCACTGATTAAGGAGCTCGTTTTAGCACTAAAAAGCTTTGTGAAATACTACACTCTAAAAAAATTAGTTCCACACAATCCCTTCATGTCGTCCCAACTCAACTCGATTAAGTTAACTTAATGTTTTTTTTTATTTTAAGTTGACTGAACATAAAATTAAGTGGTCCCCAAAAAACTCAAGAATTGCATTGTTTAAGCTCATTTTAAATAAGTAGTTAGAATAAGCAGCAAAAATATTTTTTTTACAACAATTTACAACAAACACGTGCAAGTTAGGAGGTACTTTTAGCCTTTAGATGTTTTGGGAAAACTGGCCCAGATTTACTAGCACCTTGCACCAAAAAAAAAACAAAAATTATTCTTTGGTGTTTAAAAAAATAAAAAATCTTTTTTTTTTTTTTTTTTTTTATAAAAACCTGCAGTACACAGTGATATTTATGGTAGGAGAAAATTTAAATGATTCACACAATGTAATTTACTAAGTTTTTACTAAGTTAGTTTACTGGTATTTGCATCATAACTATTGCACCTGTGTTGTTACTATATACACTTTATATAACGGAGGGCTGTTGTAACCCAATGTTGTCAAATATGGACAAACCCAACCATTAAAAATAAATAAATAAATAAATAAAAATGTAATATAACTGGAAAAATTATCCAACGTTACAACAACCCAGCATTTGGCTCATCATTGGCTGCAATGGTTCATTTGCTGCATTAGACATTAAGATAATAAGCTGCTGCATCTGTGTGCTTTAATTATTCATGCATTGTCAAAAGATCCCTTGCAAAACTTTCCACACCCATCAGAGCTTTCATGGCATCACGCTCTGATGCTCTCAAACTAATATGCCCCGTTTAACAACCCAGGTTCATAAGAAATACATGCCTCAGCCTACATTTTTGCAAAACCTGAAATGCGTTGCTTCGAGTACATTTCGTTGCATGTTTCAGATAACAAATCCACTAGAGGGCGCTGTCTACATTTTGTGAATCTGCAATATGTTTTATAGTAGCTTTCAAATACATGTCCTTCTGTACACCAGATGAGAAGGCAGGGAGATCAACTAGGCCAGTCATACAGATCAGAGTCATACTCTGTCGTACAGATCAACTAGACCAGCAAACCAATGACAAAACCCTTTCCTAAACCCAACCAATAGTGTTTTAAAAGCAAACATAAGATAAAGTGAACTGCGATTATATAATTTTATCATGATTTTCATTCATTCATTCATTCATTCATTTTCCTTCGGCTTAGTCCCTTTATTCATCAAGGGCCGCCACAGCGGAATGAACCGCCAACTTATCCAACATATGTTTTAAACAGCGGATGCCCTTCCAGCTGCAACCCAGCACTGGGAAACATCCATACACTCATTCACACATATACACACTACGGCCAGTTTAGTCTAATCAATTGAACTATAGTGCATGTCTTTGGACTGTGGGGGAAACCCAAGCACCCGGAGGAAACCCACGCCAACACGTGGAGAACATGCAAACTGAGCCAGCCGGGACTCGAACCAGCGACCTTCTTGCTAACCACTGAGCCCTGAGCCCTGTCACCCTACCTTGATTCTACATTGCTTTTTTCTTTTTTGTGGAACCGTGCTTCACCAAACTCAAAACCGAGCACTCTGCATTACAAGTACAACAGCGTACAAAGTGAGCTACTGAGCAAACTGACCACACACTGAACTAACAACTGAAGTGCATGCATTTTGCCCATTTATTTGCACCACAACACCATTTTAAAGGCATAGTTTAGTGAAAATTTCCTGTTTATTTATTCACACTCAAGTGGTTCAAAACTTTTTAAAAAGTGTGCACGCACTTAAATGGATTAAAAGCAGAGGACCAATTTCGAATTTTACTTTCACTTAAATTTCTTTTCCAAATCAATCTTTTAAAAAGAGGATTCAAAGCAGGGCGATATTAGAAAAATCTGACATTGCGTTATTTTGTTTTTCTACTATTTATATTTATATCAATATGAATACAGTTTCACCAGATAGCTTGAATAGCTCAACTTGGAAAGAATTTATTAAATTTGACTGATTTGGGATTATTCTGGAAGATTATGGGGATTATTCTGGATTATTATTACGAAGATATAAGTGAAATATTCTACATCACAGTATTCAGGCACAGAAATTAAATAATCAAATGTAAAATAACACTGTACAGTCTTCATTGTATAAAAAATTTAAGAAATACAACTTTATTAGAGTTACAATTTCTTGTGCCTGAATACTTTAAACTCTGGTGTCTGGATGCCTACACAGTCACTGGCTTTAAAAACAAATGCAAATGATAAACTTTCACTCCATTATGGATAAACTCTTCAGTGAATCCAAAAATCTTCTGGTTCTGAACTGTGGCTCCTGGTAAAATATAATCCCAACATATAAACTCAACATTGCACTTCCTGCGATGTGACTATTGCGGATGTGCACATTGCGATATCAGTACTGAAACGATATATTGTGCAGCCCTATTTCAAAGTCAATTTTGGAAAACAATACCATTGTTGTTTTCGTACTGTAAACTACAAAATGCAATTAAAGACCGCTTGTTTTTTTTGCCATGAAAATTTATTTTTTACAACCCAAACAACAAAATCTACTAGAACAACTTCTGTAAGACATTATAAAAATAACAAAAACCATAAAATGAGGCGGTCTCCTTCCCCATTTGACAGAACAATCACAACAATATCATTCCTTAAAAAAACCCTCACCCTCATTGCTCCCCGGGCGCTGGAAGCAATAGTTGCCCACTGCTCCGGGTGTATGCTCACTGTGTGTGTTTGTGTGTGTGCTCTCACTCAAAAATGTGTGCACACACTTGGATGGAGTTAAAAGAAGTGGACAAATTTTGAGTATGAGTATAATTTTGAGTATACTTGACAAGGCTCACTTCACTTTTTACTTTCACTTTCTTTTTTCAAAAGCAATTTTTTTAAATCAAAGTGAATTTTTGAAAACAATACCATTGTTGTTTTCATGTATTATAAACCAGTGGTCCTCAACCACTGGGTCGTGGACCGGTAGCGGTCCCTGGATCAATTGGTACCGGGCCGCACAAGAAATCATTAATTATTTCCGCTTTATTTATTATCTGAGTCTGAACAATGTTTTATTTAGAAAAATCTTTTATTTTGAAAAATGACCGTATTCTCTCGCTTACATCTCGGTCACTTGAGCGCCCAAATTTAACCCACAAGCAGCAAAATGAGTAAGAAACAGATGTCTTTGGAAAGTTTCTTTGCTAAGGGGAAAACGCCCAGTGAAGGACCAGCGAACTGCCAAGGAATGGATCCGCAAGCCATTTGTCAACAAATCAGGTGAATCCACCATGTCTGTGCAAGAAGATCAACTGCTGGAGATCGCAAATGACAGCGGCCTTTTAGGGGCCATTCGCATATCGCATCTTTTCTAGAGTTCACGCAAGTTTGTTATTTCCAGTAGGGGTACGCCTTCCAGACGCCCCCAGTTGAATGAATGCCGCGAGCACACCGCGAGTCACGTGACAACAACTGACCGATCAGCTTCAACTTGTATGGAATATACACATTTCGGTTGACTAATTATCTCAGACAAACACAGAACACCCAAACACTGCAGTGATTTGCAATTTTCTCCATAAATAAAACTTGTATCGGAGTTACAGCAATGATTTGTCAGCTTGTCATCCTCTGAGAAAACGGTTGATGGTCGCCTAGCAACCTACAAACCACCAACCCCGCCTAGGGTAAAATTGTCAAGCGTTGACCGGTCCGCAGTGATAAAAAGGTTGGGGACCACTGCTGTAAACTACAAAATGCAATTAGAGACTACTAAAGACTTGGCTGAAAACAGTGATGTTATACATGTGCGCACCACAATGTTTGTTTTTTGCCATTAAAATGTATTTTTCACAACCCAAACAACAAAGTCTACTAGAACAACTTCTGTAAGACATTATAAAACACACTTTTTTCCATCAAAAAACTGTGTCAAACAGTTCCCTGCCCCATTTTCACAGCGCAATGACAACAGTGTCATTCCTTAAAAAAACCCTCATCCCATTAATGGCTTCAGCCAACAGAGAACAACGTGGGTTGATGGAAGGACTGAAATCTTTAAACGGCGCAAGCGTCACTTTTACTGTACGGACGTCTTTTGATTTCCCTCAACCAGGTCTCTTGATGGCTTCTTAGCAACATGAAACATGACACATCATCCATTATTCTGAACGTGTGCCTTGCTATCTCAGCCCCGCTCCATATGGTCCTGCTCGTCTCCAGACACCCAAATCCCTTTTCTGAGGCCAGCGGCTGGTTTTTCCTGCATTATATCTCCCTTCTTTCTCGGAGGGATCCAGCAACGATGATGAGCAATCAGAGTCAACATCTCTCCAAAAAACACAAACTCAAGCAACAAAAAAAACAGGACTCCTCCAGACTCACCGCGCAGTTGCTAATTCATGCTAGTTGACAATCTGGAGCAGGCAATTATCAATGACGACAGCATCAGCCATGAAGGGGTCACGTGATAATGGAAATGAAGTTTCTGTGTGGTTGTTTTCTTCTGCGGACGACTGAAACAAGGAAACAAAATGCATTAGGCATGACTGTTTAGGTGAATTCATTTTTTTTTGAATATATATAGTTTAAAATAATAGCAGAGAAAAAAAATTATACTACATATCGTATACCATACACTACATATGTACCTACTTATATTACTATTAAAAAGATTGTGTTTAATAACTGTCACTGAACCATATCCAAGACCTTTTTCAGTACATTAATAATAATAAGTAAATAAATACAGTTCTAAACCTGAACTTATCTTGACGAACTATGTATAATATGCATATCACAGCTATATTTCAAGTGTGAATTCTAAATGTGGGATGACGGTTAAGAGGGTTAAACAAGGGTTTTGTGCTCAACCAAAGATGAAGGAAAAAAAGGATCATTGTGAAAAATTATTATAATTTGAAAATGTTGATTTCAATGTGAATGCGATTTAACATTTAATTTATTCCTGCGATTCAAAGTTGAACTTTCAGCATGATTACCCCAGTATTCGGTGTACGAATTAAAAACAAAAAATTAACAACGTTAAAAAACATGATATTTTTAATGTTTATAATAATAATAATAATGATAATAATAAATAAAGTTATCTGACAAACAAATAGATTTTGGCAACCTTGCTTTTATTAAATTAAAATTAAGCTAATTTCCTTATTCCTATATATATATATATATATATATATAAATGTAATTAAACGTAAATTAAAAGATAATGATAAAAAATATATTATAATAATAATAATAATGTATATTATATTATTAATAATAATAATAATAATAATAATAATATAATTAAATGTAATGAAACGTGAAGTCAAAAATAAGAATGTTATCTTTTTTTTATCTACTTTTTTTTTTATTATTATTTACAGCAGACTTTGAATTTAGAAATTAAAAATATTAAATAAAAATCTATCATTAAATTGCTGTCTAATATACCATCATGACAAATTCAATCAATCTTTGCTGAATTAAACTATTAATTTCTTTAAAAGAATGACATCTTAACACTTAAGTTTCTTGAAATATATA
>CAIGQV010019951.1:23541806-23561691 GCA_903798115.1 Danio jaintianensis | reverse complement strand
ACTTGTAAAACTTGTATATTTATAACAAATCTGTACAACAATTCATCCTCCAGAGCTCTATTGTCTAACTGCATCTCTGTTTAATGTTTGTCGTATTTTATTATTATTTTTTTTTTTTTCCTCATATTTATTTTGTGTTGTTACTTGTCACTTTATGTACACTGGAAGCTTCTGTAGCCAAAACAAATTCCTTGTGTGTGTAAGCACACTTGGCAATAAAAACCGATTCTGATTCTGATATATATCATGAATTGTTGACCCAACCATGCAAATATTTGTTTTTTTACAGCTTGAAAATGCAATACTCAATTTTTATTTTTTGAATACATTTTTTTTTTTTACATCCTAAAATTACTAATATGAGGTTCAAACTGCCCAATTAAGCATAAATGTTGCTTTATTTCTAATGACTTATGTAAGGGTAAATCTACAAATGGATTAACTATCTTTTAAGATAGTAACTTTGTGCCAAAAGTGCAGGTTGTCAAATCATGACTCCAAATTGACAATTATAATGCAGTATTACTAGTTTTAAATAAACAACCTCCCCATTCAAGATTAAAATAAAACATAACTCACCCATAAAGAAGCATGTTTAATCCTCAGAGTCTAATCAAATGAAAATTAAACAGACAATGACATTTCTTCCAGTTTCCGCAACTGCTTTATTCTTCCTCTAGAAAGGGCCTGCAATACACCTGGCTTAATAACAAGGTGAGTTACAAAGACTGTAAATCCAAAATTACACATTCTGTTAAAGACCAAACAGCATCATTTATGAAACAATGGACAAGATGGAGAGCAGAAAAGCATCTTGGCTTCATTATTATTTTTTTTTGCACGCCTGTGATATCCTTACCACAAGAAAAAAAAAAACTAACGACACAATATCATTAGTGAAAGTGCAAAAGAAAGAGGGGAAATGTAAAAAAACAAAAAAAAAACAAAAAAGGGAACAAGTACACCCTAGAGTTGAAAAAGAAAAAAAAAAAAAAAAAAAAAGTACAAATACTAACAAATTTACACATGGCTGTCGCTACGTCTTCCTAAACCAAACTACCAATTCAATGCATCTAAAAACAGCTGAAATACTGAGCGAGAACAAAAAAAGATTGAATTTATACTGGCGTAAAGCAGCGTTGGTGACTCGAAATCCATCATCAAAACAGCGACAGCCATCATTTACCGTAACTGATCTACAAATCCCCCCCAAAAAACCTACTAAATAAGAGGCAATTCCTTATTGTGGAGTGAAGCAAAAGAGAAAAAAATAGGCTTCAAGTTTATTAATCAAGAAAATACGACGCATTTGCTTCAGCTCATGAAAACCCCTTAAATACTCCGAAATAATAAGTTAACTTTTCTGGTGGCCTTTAGGGAGAAAGAAAGAAAGAGTTAGTATATTAAACACAGACAGTAACAGAAACCATAACGAGCTATAAACACACAATGACAACCTAATGAAGTAACACACTCGCCTGAAAATAAATACACTTGATTATTAGATTTTTTTTTAAAAAGACGCAATAAAAACATTCTGGTGTGTAACGAAACTACAACAAAAACAAAAATGCTCACCACACATTTTGGCGAAACTGCTCAGCATTGGCGGCGCAGAAATAATAATAATAAAAAAATAATAATAAATCACAGTTATGTTTCTCAACAATCCTGAGGATCACATTGAATGTCTGTCGTCACAGTGAAAGAGGTTCCACGCAGTCCCTGCATTGCTTTTATTTGCTTTATAAATGTACCAACACAACAGTACACAGTACGTCGCCATCGCTTTCCAAAAATCTCAAATCCGAGACAGTAACACAGCAGCTAGATTTGTACTTTCAGAAAAAAACGATCCCAATCTCTGCTTAGCATCAAGTTGACCTGTAGAGGATGTTAAACATTAACAATATAGACAACCTTACACGATCAGAGGAGCACAAGTCCCCCGACTACTCCTTGTTTATTTGGTCAGTGCCGACAGCTCGTATAAAAGGTAATTGAGGCACTTGTTTGGTTTTTTTTGCGGTTTGATTAGTACTCAAGCCATCATATAAGCCCACTGACCCACAATAGATTCACAAGTCAACTGTCGCGCGTCTGACTTTGTGTTAAGTGCACCGCAGATTAATCTATTGCCGTAATGGAATGCAAATTCAATCAAAACAACAGTGTCCGAGAGGCTGCAGTTTATATCCGTATAGTCTTCCGGTCCAGAGATTGCAACCTTACAGTGTTCATCCTTCCAACACATCAAACCCTTCAGCAGCATTAGTGTCTGAAGAATGTCCCAAAAAAAATAATAAATTGGTTAAACTTTTCTTCTTGCAGCCGTTGGCGATGTGGTCGACGTTTTTTCTGCTCGTTTTGAAGCTGTGGAGGAGATAATGATGGTTAGTTTCATGGACAACATTTAATGCATTACCTCTGAAAATGAGAGCGAGGTCTGCCAAAGACATTTACCCTGGATATTTTCTAAGAGCTCTTATCTGAAGGTCCACCACAGCGTTCATTACTCAGAGGGCTGCTTTGGATTCTCCTCTGAGTCATGCTAGTGGAGTATTGAGGGAAGATCAAGGACCTGCTCCCTAAAGAGAGGAGGAGCATAACGGGGTAGGGTTCAGTCATGATCCTAGACCACCTCCTGACTACACAATTACCAGGAACATTCAAAAAGCCAATGGTAAAGTCTACTTTTAATTTTTTCAAATGCACCGCCTGTAGTTTTAGAGAAATAATGTTCCTCTAAAAGGGATAGTTCGCCCAACAAAATGAAAATTACCTCATCATTTATTCTCCCTAATATGGTTTAAACCTAGTTTCTTTCTTCTGTCGAACACAAAAGGAGGTATTTTGAAAAATGCTGGTTGTTGGTACCAATCAACTTCCAGAGTAGGAAAAACAAATGGGTCAATAGGTGCCAGAAACCAGCATTCTTCAAAATGTCACTTCATTTTCACTGAAATAGACTCATTGGATGGAATAAGATGGCGCCGTGTGTTGTTTTCGGGCCTGTCTATTTGTATACATCTTCTGACTCTAGTAAGTTAAATTGCTGCTAGCATTCCTCAAAATACCTTTTGTTCAACAGAAGACAGACACTAAAATTGATTTTGAACAAGTGAAGAGTGAGTAAATGATGACAATTATTCCTTTAACAATAATTAAGCCTCCATAGCATCCGAATGAAATCAAAATGTACAATGTTTACTTTACTAGCACACTTTGTTAGTCTAAATGTGATCAATTAATCTGTGCAAGTTAATTCACTGAAAAAAACAAAAAACATTTTGATTTGTTTTGTTAATCAAAATCTAACCATTTGTTTCCACTCGGGTATGGCAGTTCTTTTTTGATGATGTCAGTTTGACAAATTGGTTGAAATATGCTTAGCCACGCCCCTCTGACCATTAGTTGGAGCAATAAAATCCGTCCTCTACTCGATACTACCTTTCAGATGCAAACATGTCATCAGACTTTAATGTGTGATTTAGGACCCTGCGAAATACATTTTATTTGCTCTTTCAATTAACTCCTTTGTAATGGGTAAAACAAAATCTTTGTAATCAAAAAGCAGGTCTAATTAATTGAAATCATGAAATGCATGCAATTAAAAAAAATTTATATAATAAAATGCTAATAATGTTAGGAACCCTATGAAAATTTTTTTTTCTGAAAAATAAGCTATAAGCTAAACCAGACTTTTTATATTGATGAATTGTCACAAAAAGATGCTGCGAGTTTCTATGTGTACATCATTATGATAATATTTCTCTCATAAAACGGTAAAACTCTAGTGAAGTGACACTCAGATCCTCAAATAGAAGTAGTAAATAAAAGTCATAGTTAGTTCACACATTTAAATAGTCTCATTGCATTTAATATTCAGAAACAATAGTCAATATCAATAATATCTGTATATCCAAAATTTGCCAAATTCAATTACATCATTCTTGATGTTTCATGGGGGTGGAGCCTAAGATCTCTATTTTTAATGCTTTGCAACTCCGATTGGTGGAATTTTCGTTTTTTAGACTTGAATAAATTAAAGACACCAAATTGGTTCAACAAAAGCTTATATAATTAGAGTAGGTCTGTCTTTAAATTTTTTATTTAATTAAGAAACGTCTTCCCAATATAGAAATGGCGGTTTACCTCAGAAACCTGGCTGTTGAGCTCTGTAATGTTGTATTCAGTGGTGTGAAGTAACAAATACTTAAATTACAGTAACTGAGTTGGTTTTCTCAGGAATTGCACTTTACTAAGTAGTTTTAAAAATATGTACTTTTACTTTCACTTGAGTACATTTTAAGTGCTGTAGTGGTACTTTTACTCCACTATTTTCCTTCAACCTGCAGTCACTATTTTTTTTCTTGTCTATGGTGATTGGCTAAAGTAGAATAATCAGTCCTGTAATTACCGTCCAATCAAATCGCATCATACAGAAACAACCTCAAGACACAAAATCACTACATGCAATGGCCGAGAGACTGTTTAGACCAGTATTTCCCAACCCTGTTGCTGGAGGCACACCAACAGTACATATTTTGGATGTCTCCCTTATCTGACTTATTCATTTCAGGTTTTATAGTCTCCTCTAATGTTCTGATGAGTTGATTCAGGTGTGTTTGATTAGGAACAGGTTGAAAATGTGTACTGTTCGTGTACCTTCAGGAACAGGGTTGGAAAACACTGGTTTAGACCATGTCACTGAGGTATGTTTACTCTATGATGACTGAAATGGCCTTAATCACTAAATGCACGACAGAATGTTACGTTTACAAACAAACGCACAAATCGCATATAAACACAACACTCACTACTCTTACTTTAAAAGGGCTATTTTTTTATATTTACAATCAGAAACTTTTCCTCTACTTACACCACTTTTGGGTAAGTAATGGTACTTTTACTTGAGTATGATTTTTTTTTTTTGTACTTTTCCCACAACTGGTTGTATTAGCCTTGTGTGCCATTTTTATGATCAACTACTCACCGGAAACTGGTGAGGGCAATACACCGTGACTGGAACCTGGAGCGATGGGATGATAGAGCGAGGCCAAGTTGTTGGGAGTGTAGGTGCGGAGCATGTTCATGACATTCCAGTCAGGCTGCATGCTGTTCTGAGACACCGTAGGGGTCACCTTAACCGAAGCCAAGGGCGAATGTGCCTGCAACGAGGTTTTAGCGTTTCTGCCTGAGGGCACGAGCCTGTTGAAATCCTCTCCAAGCCGCCCAGATGCAGTATGCAGAGGCTCAAAGGACTTCTGTCTTTTGCTGGAGGGTTCCCCGACCTCCATTTGTGTCAAGTTTCGAAAACGGTCCGAAAGGCAAAGTCTTGCCGGATCGGTGGGCCACACCATTCCGTTTTTGCCCATGCTTGACCTCTGATTCATCTCGTGATCCAGGACAGGCTTCTGCTTGGGCAACTCTCGATCAATTACCAATGGCATGTTGAATTTCCTGCTGGACTCTTGCTCTGGCTTTCTAGGTAGCAAGTTGGTTGCATCCGACTCCCTGCCCCGGTGCTGATCTCTCCAGCGCTCTTTCGTGGGAGAAACCTTAGACATCGGAGGAGGTTTCTGAAGCTTCTCCAGAGGTTGGCGTAGAGGGGATTTGGTTCGACGTGGATGTTTCCTGTTGATGTGGGCCAAAGGAGTGACATCTTTGCCTTCAAGAGCTGGTGGGCAACCAGTGTATCGTTTCAATTTCTGAGGTCCCCTGTATCCGTTCTTCTTGACGTCCAAATTCTGCTTGTGGATGAGCTTTTTATGCATCAGAAGAACCTCGGGATAAAGGGTCTCATAGGAGCAAGAGGTACACGTGTTGGTCAGTAACAGGTTTCTGGGTACTGAGGTAGCAGATACAGAAAGAGACACCTTGAGAGACAGATTCAGTGGTGCCTCAGATGCTTCTTTCTCCTCCATTTTCAGGTTGACAGGTAATGGGTATTTTTTTTTAATCTCGCTCGAAGGCGTGTACGGAGCTGTGACAGGAGAACTTACAAACTCTTGCTTAACATGAATGGAAGCACTTGTGCTTTTGATAACCTGGCTCGTGCCTGGTTCATGTTTAACACTGGCAGGGAGAGGTTTAGGAGCGAGCCATTGTTTGGGTAATTTTGAGGCTTGTTTGTTATCTACATTCTTGGGAGGTTCAATAGCCTTGATGATATTTCTAGCAGACGGTGTGGCGGGAATGTTCGGGATTTCCGTGAACGGTTTGTCCTTATGACGTCTGTCTAGATGGTACCTTAAAGAGGTTTTCTGTGCTGCGGCATAGTCACAATATTCACATTTATAAGGCTTTTCACCTGTGAAGAAATAAAGAGAGATGTAAACACACCATAGCAAATAAAAACGACTTTCATCTTTTAATACAACAGACATGCAACTCAAGACTTAAAAGAATGGTCGACACAAAAATGAACATTTACTCTCTATTTACTCACCCTCAAAGATAAAGATTTATGAGTTTATTTCTTCTATGGAACACAAAAGATATTTTAAAGAAAGCTGAAAACCTGTAACCATTGACTTGTATAGTATTGTACATGTATTTTCTACCATGGAAGTCAATGGTTACATTACCTTCTTTGCTGTTCAACAGAAGAAAGACATTCAAAACAGGTTCAGGACAAGTGAAGGGAGATTAAATGATGAGAGAATTTTCATTTCTGGGTGAGCTATCCCTTTAACTAAAGACAACAGAATAAAGTACTAACCAGTATGTGTCCTGAGATGAATATTGAGGTAATAATTAGAGCGGAAAGTCTTGCCACAGTAATTGCATTTTCTCGGAGCAAGAATCTTGAGCTTCATTTTACCCTGTCCATCCTCAAGTTTATCTGTAAGGAAACAAATGACATGTTTAGAATTAGACTTCTGTCAGTCTCAAATTTACTTGTGATTAATAATTGAAGTGTTTAACCATAATATACAACATTATGATATTGACCCAAGCAGCAAAAATGATTACTCTTTTTGTCTTTGTAAACATTAGTTAATGGATTAAAATCAACATTGAGAAATAGCCATATTACAGTTATATGTTAAAGAATGAAAAAATATATATAACTGAATTTTATTAGTTTAATAAAACAATCAATACTTTTGATTTTGATGTGTTTGATGTGTTGATCAGTTACTAGACATTAACAACAACTAAGATTAGTAAACGTTTTCCAATTTGTCATTACATTGAATTTAACTAAATGCAAAAAAATTGAACCTTGCTGTACAGAGTTAACAAACAAAACACCTATAAATAGCCACAGAATTTTCAATGTCCAAGATCAGATCAGTATGTTTGAAATGATTAGAATGTTTGAAAATAAATCGCCTATTAAGTCTTCAAGCATTTGGTGCTGTGATGAACAACAACTGCCAACACAACAATCTGAATATTCTTAAAAGAAAATCTAAAAGTTTAAAAAATAAACTAAACAGTAATAAACAATTATTCAATGTATTTTGAGGTGTCCACGATATTGTGCATGTTATATATTGAATATCAGCATATGTCTGTTTAGCTTATGCAAAACATCTATTGCTTAAATACAGCACGGTATTCTGTACAGTCTGTGTGTACGGTTTGAAAGAGTCAAGTTTTTCTTCATTTATGACCAGCAGAGGGAGATCTAAGATCGAAACCTGCACAAAAAAAGGTTTGTGTGAAGAAGGTACAACTGAACACTTGCGACAGAAGTAGATTCTTCTGTAGCACAATTATGGTGTACATACAATATAAAAAGACAATTACAACCTGTTGACTGTTTGTTGTGTTTAACGTGCAATTAAAAATGAATAAAGATGCAAATACAATACAAAACACTGGCCTATAATACCTGGATTAAAGGAGTCAACTGGCACTCCCTCTTCAGAGCCATCCTCTGAATACTCTTCTGCTCGGTCGAGAGATGAAGTGCTACAGGAACCAACGCTCTGTGCCCTCCCATCTACAGGTGTGGTGGGGCTCTCCGCTCCCCCTCGCTCCTTCTTGTGGATTCTCGAATGAAGGACCAACTGATGGTACGTCCTAAAGATCTTACCACACTCTTCGCAATTGGTTGGCTTGTCTTTACGAATCAGACCCTTTTGCTCGGGTGATGGAGAAGGAGTGTCTGAAGGCTTGAGTTCACTTCTTAGACCTCGTCTGGCAGGTTTATCTCCACCACCAGAAGCCCAGATTGCCCCAAGTTCCTCTTTTTCTGACCCAGAGTCTTCATTGTCAGAATTAGAGTCTGCATTGAGCTCCTTGGCTAAGTTTGGACCTGCCGCAATCTTGCCCCTGGTGGCCAACTGCCAGGCTTGGTAGGTGTTGAAAGGATCAAGTTGTGATATCCATCGTCCAGATGGATGCTTCGGTTCTGCTTCTCTCGCAACAGAAGGATGCAACTGTAGGTTCTGCAAAAATGCATTTTGAGATACGGGAAGCTCCTCGGCAGGTTGGTCATCGATGGAGATGTTCTCATCCGCTTCTGCATCTCGATTGTGAACTTTACTGTGCTCAGCCAAAGCTTTCTTGTTGTGAAAAAAGAAGCCGCATACCATGCACATTTTGTATGACGTGACCACAGGGGATGGTGGCTGGTCTTGGATGACATCATTGACGGTGGCTGGGATCTCCAGCTCATGGTTTTTGTTTTTAGACCCTGTCTTTCCATGAGTTCTCATGTGGTTCTTGAGGAACCACGGCTCTTTGAAACGACGACCACAGAGGCTGCAGCAGTACGTAAAAGAGTCCTTGTGTTTCCTCATGTGCGTTTCCAGCTCTGTCGCATCTTTGACGGCCTGGCCGCACACAACGCAACTGAGCTCTTCGTTTTTTTCCACAGCAGGGCAGGTCTTAGAACGGGCCCTGTCACCAGGGGTTAGGAATTCTGCTTCCACACGCAATACTGCAGGTCCATGGAATGTTGTGGGATGCTGGGAAAGAAGGTGTGGTCCCAAGTCTTCCTGATGCAGAAACGTCTCTTCACAAAACATGCAGTCTAGAGGCAGGCTACTTTCTGCCAGGATGTCTGGTTTTTCCACCAAGCTGGCATGAGGTGTCATGCTAGACCCAGTACCAGGCATGCTTGCACTGCTGTGGCTGAGGATGTCATGACCAAGTCCATCAGGACTTTCCACATATGGGATCAATGGGTGGGTAGGCATGTCAGCAGGAATTTACTTGGGTATTTTTTTCTAATTCACTTGAAAGCTTGTATGAAACCAAGTTATTCATCTGAATTACTCACAAAAGACATCACACTACTATGGAATGTTCAGAATTTTCCTAGAAGATAATTTTTTGAATTTCAGAACAGTACATAATCTGAGGGTTTCAGTAAAGCCATACTGTACAACAGAAGCAGTCGAGGCTTGCCATTCACTGTCAGGTAATGGGGCATAAACTCGATCAGTTGATTTCTTGTGATTCACACAGAGGAATTGTCCTGACAGGCAAAACCTGAAATGGAAGATGAAAACAACGTCAGGTGTGGCCACTTCGGCGGAATGTAATCAACTCAGGACTACAGACACAAATGATTTAATTAGATTTGTACTGTTACTCGAGATGAAACTTGATCAGTCACGTGGATCACTAAAAAAAATATTATTAGCAATCAAAGTTTATTTTAGTTTCTTAAATAAACTGAAGACCAATAAAAGGTATTTTTAGCTATACTGCATTTTCTTAAAGTGGATCAAATAAAGAGCAAATGGTAATCCAAGCTCAAGAACACGAATTCTGTTGTTATTTTACTTTATAGCTATCAGAATGCATTTGAAACTTAGTGAATCTTAAAAAAGAGCTAAAGGAATAAATAAAGTGTCATCTTTCAAGACAATAGTCCCATAAGATTTGATTTCCCTTTTGATTTAATAACAAATATTAATGACAATTAGTTAATAAATGTCTCTTTGTCCCTAAGCCTGTGGATTTGACTTCAAAGCCATCTGAAATGGGAACGAACTCACAGTTAAAGGGTTGTCAAGGGTACAGCATAAGTTTATAATAATTGTGCCCTTGAGAAAAGCCCTCATGGCCAAGTTACTCCAGTGGGGCTGTCGCTACACCATACCCAAAGTAAAATGAACAGACTTTATTAAGACTTAAGATTGAAATATTGACTTATATAATAAATGTTGTTACTTGTAATTATTAAATGCAGCAACTTGACGTAACTTATTAAATCAACATTTTTTAATAGTTGTAAAGATCGTAAAGACATTCTAAAGATAGAAATGGCATGTAGTAATCCATCTAGTAACATATTTAATAAGACAACATAAAAACTACATGCATATTAATAACAATGACAAAAATGTAAGTGTAGGGTTTTGTTTTGTTTTCTTAAGGGCTTAGCTTGTCAAACCACAGGACAGCTTAAAGAGAGCAGCCATTTTATAGCTTTAATGCTAACAACTAGCATATGACCTTCAATGCATTTGATGCAATTGGTCTTATTTATATAAATAATAATAAGAATAATAATAATAATAAGAATAATCCATAGACAGATATGTATACAGGAAGATAGACTAATATTGTCCTGGCATCTAATATTTTTTAATGAAACTTTGGGGAAAACTAAATGAACTACCTTATTTTGTTTCTATGACTCATGGGAAAGAAGTGCTCACTTTTTTCTAAAGAAATTGTCATTTTTTTAAGACACTAGTTTGATTTGATTTCTCTTTTGATTAAGAAAAATAACATATAGTAAGTAGTGGAACAAATAGCTTATTTTAACTTTCTCTCTCTTCCTATCCATGCATAGACATCCAGTATACATAAATGTGTGTGGGCATCTGTGTGTTAATATATCTTTATACACTTACTCTAACGTGTTCTTATTAAAATATACAAAAGAATAAGTGATCATGCTAAAAGACATTTTCCGATATAAAAAATCTTTTAAACCCTAATGAAAGTATAAATTAAGTGAACATGAATATGCCAGAATGAAACGCAATCTCTCTAATAAGTTGCAAATCTGGTACAAACTGTTCTGTATTGCTCCATTTGAGCAAATTGAAGGAAAACCCCGATTTCAGATCATTAAGAAAGCTTTCCTTGGACAAACCTGACAAAATGCAGTTCTTTAAATGAGTTACTATGAAGCAACAGGAAGGCAGAGTCAAATGCCTATCTACAGCGGTGTCCTTCACAATATCTGCGAAGCCTCACTCATGAGGCCTTAGGTGGAGTAACAGCATTGTTCTGCAAGATTTTAGCCCACCTTCCATGCTGAAACAAGCCAATATATACACGAACCACCACATTTAGCTTTCTCTTATAGGATACTATTTAACAAGGCGAATATACAACTCTTATCCAAGCCGAAATCTCTTGACAATCATTTGTAAGTGATTATTTAAAGTCACAAAGAAGCACTTTAAATGCAAAACATACAAAGAGAGAATCACTTTTGTCGTAACCAAAGGTCAACAATCTCCTGCTATTCCTTGCACACACATACTGGGCTTTTTTTTGCTTGTTTAACGCCTGTCGGTTTATACGGCTATTTTTGTGATGAGAAAATGTATACTGCAGTTAGACTATATCAAGCTTTTACAATTTATTTTTGGCTAAAACCTCTAAAGCTGCATGTGGTTTAATAGTGTTACAAAATATCTTCAAAAGAATGAACTGAAATAATTAATTCCTCGCAGAATTAAAGCCGATACAATCTATTAGAACATGCTTCATAGTTGAAGCACACAATATAAGTTCAAATCACTTTGAAGGGGAGACCCTACACAACACAAAAATAGACTTTGCTAATGTTAGGCACTGAAAAAAGAGAAACAGAAGCCGAAGATGTTTTAAAAAAAGAGAAACGGAGGCTGAAAAGGAAGCTACAACACTTCACTTATCTACCGAATAACCACTGTAAAAAAAAGAAAAAAAAAAAAAAAGAAAACAATCTGAATTTTTTTTTTACATTCTGCAGACATGCTTTAATTACAGCCCGTGCCATGCTGATTTCAACAAACAACACTGTTTACTTCTTAAAATCCTTCAAGATAGCAATCCCAAACTAATTCTGAGCAAACTAATCTATGCAAAAAGTTATGCAGTTAACCAAAAGTGTTCAAAATAATAGAAATGTCAATGACTCCACCTATACTAGCGTCATTATAATGCTCTAAAACACAGTTAGTTGACATGCCTGAGAAACAGCTAGAGACCAGCTGCTGTTTGTCTTGCTCTTTTGTTTGGGCTTTGCCATGCAACCTGTTCACAAGAATAGTGTTTGCTGGCCCCAAAAGCATCCAGTTTTATCAATAAAGTTCTTAAAAAGACAGTGTCAGTTACACTTATTGCAATTGTCTTATAGGACAATAAACGACACAGATGGCTCATGCAAATACATGAAAAACAGGTTAGCATTACTTAAGAAAACAGTATGAGAGTCAATTGCTCAGTAATTATCTCAGAAAAAAAAAGCTCCTACTGCTGACGACAACCAAAAACATGTATTTACTCTCAAAAATGTATAGAAATGGAAAGAATATATTTAATATATTTTTGTTATATATAAAGTGTGTATATGTAATGTATAATATATTAAAATACAAACATATGCGCATATATATATATATATATATATATATATATATATATATATATATATATATATATATATATATATATACACACACACACATACATACATACATATACACACACACACACACACACACACACAAAACTGACGTCGAACACAACTGTGAGAGACAGAATGGAGAGATTTGGCGACGTCTGCTGATAAAAACGACGGTTACTGACGTCATAATGCAACTTTAAATATATCGGGTTTATTTTCTCCATCCTCAAAACCAGGATAGAAATGAACTGCGGAAACGACGCGCGTTATACGCGAAATAATGACTTATATAAATAATAACGCCTCGTGTGTGGAAGCGTGTCTTTAATGTGGCTGTAAATTTCCTGACACGTGATCATTCTAACTTGATCAGCAACTCTAGAGACTGATAGTTATTTTACTACATACCTCTCCAATATACCAGCATGCCCCTTTATTTCTTTGTTTGTTTCCTTTTCGGAATGTGATACAACACTCCTCCCTAACTACAGTTAAGTTGTTTGTACTAAAGAACAATGAGATCACTATATGGTCAACCATAAGTCACAAATAACATGTATAGTTTAATGTGGAGGAGACGATAAAACAAAACAAAACAGAATAGATAATCAAACAAAAACAATTACATAATATCAATAATAAGATCAAACTTTTTTTGACAATAAAGTTTATTCTTATTCTTTACAGCTATTGTTACATACCTTATTTTGTATCAAAAGCTATTATTAGTTTAAAAAAACAGGGCAAAATGTAGAACTTTGTTTTTTGAGGGGGATGGTTGGGACTTCTGTTAGTTGTTTTCTATTCTTTCCCTTTCAAGTTAAGGAAGAACATCAAAAGATGTTAATGCAGTTCCTGCATTACAAAAAAAGACACTAACTTCATCATCCGCTTCTATTGCATTGTAAACAATAGTGTATCGGTGTTTAATGGGAGCATTCGTCTCCGTTTATTAACTTTAGTTTAACATCAACCTGTGCTCGTGCTGATAATAGAAATTTGGCTAACGACACGCTAGCGATGAGTGATATAGAAAATAAGGAACTCACCCTCCATACCTACCATTATGTTCAGACTTCGTCAGGTATTCTTATTGTGTGCCAACAATCGCTATAATAAGTAATAACGTATATGGGGTGTTAGTTTGGTAGCTGGTTTTCTTTCTTTCTTTCTTTCTGGAAATCTGATTAGCTGAGTTAGCCAATTGTTAGCCCGACGAAATGCCTTGCTTTCAATGTTTGCAAATCACTCACTATGCAGCTGTTGCGTTCAGAGAGAGAGAGAGAGGCGCGCTCCCGTGGGCAGCGACTCGTTAACGCATAGAATAGTAGTTCTTTACGAGTCGGATCTCTTCCAATGAATCGTTTGAAATGATTCACGCCAGTATGAGTCGTGCGAGTCGGCTCATTTTAGTAAATCAAATATATATAGCGCAAACACGTAATAGATTCCCTTAAACGAGTGACCTGTATGACTCCAATCGGTAATGATTCAAACCACTTATGAATCAATTGCAAAGTTTGACTAACAGAACAGGAAAAAGGTGTTACTTGTAAATGAACCAAACTAACAATGCGTTGTTTACAACTTAACACATACAATAAACCAAAATGAGTTAGTACTTTTAAATAGTATTGAACATTGAATTGTTGCTTTAGATTAATTATTTAATATGAGCTAAATGAGGATTGCAAAAAAACTGATCTAGGACCTAACTAAATTCATTACAGTCATATCAAACAACAATAGAGCTGTATTGAAACATACCAGAATGCCACGCTGGGACTTTAGCGACCACGTGGTGACGTAATTACGTTGTCATGCGAAAAAAGAATCAATGAACAGTACAAAAGAACCGAATCGGGGGGAGAAGAACCGAGTCGGACGCGTGTGGGAGACAGGCGCGTTCACGCAACAGACCGTTCTGTGGAACGTCGCGCACCTCTGATCACGTGACCTGCTGAGTTATTCTTCATCTAGATTATTACAGTCCAACTGTGGTTTACGGTTATTGGTTATTATGAACCATGTTATAAGAGTTATGCAGAAATTCTTACGTATGTGAATGACTTATGTTAACAAGAATGGGAAGGAAGTTAACAGTAAGCATTAGTATTCATTTTTGGCCGCATTGTAAACAAATGTCCTTCAACCGCGAGGTTGAGCTGGTAAGTTACCCGTATGTATCACGTCAATGTGAAGAATGTTTCCCAAAATGTACCTTTTATTTCGTATTAGCTTCAATTTGTGTGTTCTCATTCGATATAATCTTCCAAATAGTCCTTCAAATAAAACAAATATGAATCCAATTACGTTTACATGTGCAAATAGGAGTTTTCAGCGGTTAAAGGCGAACTTTAGAGAGGAAATACTTACCATTTTAAAACAGTCTTCATTTTAGTCTATAACCTAAATGTTAAACAATGGCTATACATCACAATATCTTTCTTTTAAAAAATCACAAACATTTCCACTTATTTACATTATGCATGTATTCTGTGGTGGAAATTACTTTTCAAATCTCTGAAATAAAGTAGTTGTAGACCTTTACTTGCTAATTTCATATTGTAATTTTGTATTTATCTACTATTTCGTTATTTACACATGATTAAATATGCCCTAATAATTCCACAACCTAACAAAATTACAGCTTGACAGTAATTTCCACTATTAAAACATATCAATGAGAATAGAAATCTACATACTCCCAGTTCATATATATAAAGCCCCACACCAGAGATGGCATCATCCTGATAATTTGCATATAATGTCCAAATGTTCTCGTCTTGCCGCATTTAAACTTCTACAGTCCAAAATCAATGTGAAGAATGTTTCCCAAAAATGTACTTTTTATTTTGTATTAGCTTCAATTTGTGTGTGCTCCATCGATACAATCCTGACATTAGTCCTAACACATCTTCAAATAAAATAAATCTTAATCCAATTAAGTTTACATTTGTAAATGGGTGTTTTCAGCTGTTATGGCGAACATTAGAAAGGAAATACTTACCTTTTTAAAACACTCTTCATTTTAGTCTATTAGCCTAAAGTCATCATATGACTTAATGTTAAACAATGGCTATACATCACAATATCTTTCTTTAAAAAATCACAAACATTTCCACTTATTTACATTATGCATGTATTCTGTGGTGGAAATTACTTTTCAAATCTATGAAATAAAGTAGTTGTAGACCTTTACTTGCTAATTTCATATCGTATTTTTGTATTTATCTACTATTTCGTCATTTACACATGATTAAATATGCTCTAATAAATCCAAAATTACAGCTTGACAGTAAGTTTCATTATAAAAACATATCATGTACCCAAATGAGAATAGAAATCTACATACTCCCAGTTCATACATATATAAAGCCCCACACCCAAGATGGCATCATCCTGATAATTTGCATATAAAGTCCAAATGTTCTCATCTAACTAACTTCTACAGTCCACAACGGACAAAGTTGCTTTATGTCTTTCCTTAAAAGTTTTCCATTCATCCTTTATTTGGCGAACACAGATAAGCACTGAATCGTAACTATTCTGCAACTGCACCAAGCTGCAGGAAATTTGTCTGTTATTTGAGAGAGCAGATACCTATCACGTCCCCTGCACTGCTTCCCTCAACTCATACACACACACACACACACACGCACGCACACACACACACACACACACACACACACACACACACACACACACACACACACACACACACACACACACAGTCGAGTGGGGGAAGGGTAGAGGACTCAAACAAGAAAACACATGAATGTAAAGGCTATAGATCAAGGTTTGTTACTGTTACTTTCATTCAGATTTATTACACAGCATATATATAGTGAATTAAGTTCTTTTTTATTTACATATATACATAAGAACATTGTTTTGCATAATCTGTATTCAAATAAGCAAGTAAAATGCGTGCACTTTGACCTATAAAGGCTTTTGCAGAACAATCAATCATTCCTTCAAGTATATATTTCTCAAAATATCTGTGTTTTACCGTAGACACACTAACAGTCATCCTGACTCTTAACGCTTACTAAGGCAGAATGCATTTGTTGAGACAGAAACCATGCTGAATATAACTGGAATAGGAGCGAGAAGTGCTTTAAACACCCTCGGGCTAGGGACAGAAAACTGTTAAATTGAGCAATCATTCGGTCGAGAAAACTTTGTTGTTAAAATTGCTCAAACATAAAGACCTATAGAAGTCAGTTTAAGGCATTTATTGCGTTTTATATAAAAAGTGGCTTAAACCGAACTCAACACAATAGCTTCTATGTGTTCTGTACTTATTATGAAAAGCTGGTTGTCTTTATGCACCAGTCAAAGTCTTCTTCTCTTTTAAGTTGGATATTATGCATGTGAATGAAGCGGCAACTTCCCCCATCCCCCACATTTCCACACTCAGACCTCATGGAAAGGAAGATGCAGCTCTTGGGAATCTCCCTAAGGCCCTTTGCTTTTGCATTGTTCTTCTGTGTGGACTTAAATGCCATGTTAGTTTATTATTTTGCCCAAAGAGCCCCAAAAAAGACCTTTATTGGTTTAGTGTTGTATCTATAATGGAAACGTTATGATATGGTATTTGATACTGAAAGAAGTGGCTTAATAACAGGTATATAGATTTATCATAGAGCAACTTTAGACCTTAAAAAGTTAGAAAAAGTGACTTTTAATAGTTTAAAATGATGTATTGTATGGGTTGTTGTTGTATATTATGGTACAAAACCCTTGTAATAAACTGCCAGTACCGCAGACGTATTTCTCTCTATATTTTTCTTATACATTATATGATTTCAAACTTTTAAAATGTTAAAAAAAAGTCACTTTGTTAAACTGTAGAGTTGAATTTTCAACATTTAAAGTCGATAGAGCAGAGATCAACGTCTCATAATGCAATTCACAACCATAAATAAACGGAAAACACTGTATTTTGTGTAATCACAAAATATGGAAACTGATAATTAACAGATATTTTCTTTTACAGTAGACTTATCATAGAGCATACCTTACTTACAATGGTATAGGTTACTTTAAAAAGAAGTGATCAAAGTCAATAATCTATTATGGTGTTTAAAAAGGATTGTTCAAATACGTGTTTATGTGTTTTCAGAAAAAAATTAAAATAAAGGCTATTTCAGTCTTTCGACTTTGTAATTTGAATGTTCTTAAAGAAATAGTTCACCCAAAAAAAAAAATTATCATTTACTCTCTCATTGCTTATCCCAAACCTGTTTTAATGTCTTTCCTCTGTTGAACACAAAAGAAGATATTTTGAAGAATGTTGTATTTTTTTTTTTGTTCCTACTATGGAAGTCAATGGTTACAGGTTTCCAACATTCTTCAAACTATCTTGTTTTGTGTTCAACAGAGGAAAAAGATTAATAAACGTTTAGAACTACTTGATTGTGAGGAAATTTTTATTTTAGGGTGAACTATCCATTTAATTTAATTAGCCTTCTTGTAAAAATGAATTTCTAAATTGAAATGTTTTACTGTACATAATTTTTGTCAGTGTATTTAATGTATTCTGACCACTTTTTGATTATTTTTATATTACTTTTGACCCTACTCATTTGCCACGTAGATTTGCATAGAATTATTTTACCACATACAAAGAGATTTGTTTTTTATTATGGACATTTGTTTGTTGTAAAATTAAACTTAAAATGTAAAATCAAAGAAATATTCCTTTACAAATTGTACATGTATAGGAAATATAAACAGTAAATAGAGTTGCAAATAACATTACAAAGAATGGCACATATTTTCTTTCTCTATAACAGGGGTGCCCAAACTTTTTCTTATAAAGGGCCAAAAACCAAACTTGATTGAGGGCTGTGGGCCATATTACATTAATTACATTAAATTTGCTATGGGTAATTTCCTAATTTATTTGCTAATATTTAAAAATAAGTAGAAAAACTTTTTGCTTTAAAAGAAATTATTTATTGACGCAGTATCATTTTTAATGTTTTATAATGAACTTATAGTCAAAACATAAACAATCCCATTTATAACACAATGGAGTTCAATGCTGAATACACTAATCGAGCAGCTTCTGCCTTTCTTGTGCATTGTCCTCTATCTGTGAGTATTGGCAGTATTTACATTCTGATTCAAAGTCTGATTCATTTACAACTTTTAATTGAAACATTCAGTTCTTTGTAGCTCCTCAATTAAAGAAAGAAACTAAGATTAGATTAGTTTCAACCACCTCCCCATCATTCTCCCTCTCTTTTCAGATGGGATGGTTGGCCAAACCAAAGGTTACCATGGGCCAACTTTGGCCCGCGGGCCCTACTTTGGGCACCTCTCCTCTATAAAGTACCTTTAAACATAAACATTATAGCTAAATAACTTTTTTAAAAGTTGAAAAAAAGGTATTTTTTAATAGTGATTTTTCATATTTTAAAGAAAATGGATCCAAGTAAAGGGTTACGCGATTTATGTAGTTTAGTATACATTTACATTTAGCTGACGCTTTTATCCAAAGCGACTTACAAGTATTATGCAGAGGCCAATTATCACTGCAGAGCAAACGGGGGTAAGGTGTCTTGCTCAAGGACACTTCAGTCATTGTCTGCTGGCACTGAGATTCAAACCCACAACCTTCTGTTTACAAGTCCAACTCTCTAACCACCAGACCACGACTGACCCGACTGAGTATATGCATATTACACCATTAGAAAAGTCTCCGTTTGTCTGGATTTACTGTACTTATTAGGTTTGGGTTTGAGTAAAATCTTTGTTTTATTCTATAAATGTTTCATAACAATTTCAAAAAAAACATTACTTTTTTTGCTTTTTGTATTACTTGTTTAACAAAAAGGGCGGCACAGTGGCTCAGTGGTTAGCACTGTCGCCTCACAGCAAGAAGGTTGCTGGTTCGAGTCCTGGCTGGGCCAGTTGGCGTGGGTTTCCTCCGGGTGCTCCAGTTTCCCCCACAGTTCAAAGACATGCGCTATAGGTGAGTTGGATGAACTAAAATTGGCGTAGTGTATGAGTATGTGTGTGAATGCGAGAGTGTATGGGTGTTTCCCAGTACTGGGTTGTGGCTGGAAGGGCATTCGCTGTGTAAAACATATACCGGAATACTTGGCGGTTCATTCTGCTGTGGTGAGCCCTGATAAATAAGGGACTAAGCTGAAGGAAAATGAATGAATGATGAATGTCAGAATAACAAATGTTTTCATTTCACCAGGATTATTTAACTACACTGTAAAAAGCGATTAGTTGACTACTTTTAAAAAGTGAGTAAACCCATTG
>CAIGQV010019951.1:23489937-23501616 GCA_903798115.1 Danio jaintianensis | reverse complement strand
ATTATTATTATTATTATTATTATTATTATTATTATTATTATTATTATTATCAGTGATCAGAAAACCATAATATAGTACCATTCATTTAGTTTGGTCTAAAAAAAAGTTTCAAAAGAAAGAAACTTTTTTTATTTTATTTAAGAAAGCGAAAGCTATAAAAGACAATAAATTGATCAAAACTGCAATAATTTATTTGTAATGTTAAAACAGATTTTATTTAAAAATAAATAAATGATCTTTTTATTCATCAAATTATCCTGAGGATTAAAATGTTTCACAAAATCAACATTTAAAAGAACAAATTAAGAACCACAATTAATGACTGAGCACCGATAACAACTGATCATAACACAGCAGCAAATCAGCTCATCGGGATGATTTCTAAAAAAATAACAATAATCCAAACACTAAACACTGCAGTAATCAGGCTAAAAAAAATCAGCATTTCATCACAAGAAATGAAATACAAATATAAATTATTAAACATATTAAAACAGAAAAATTCACATTATGACTGACTTACTTTTCAGAAAATAAGTGCAGCATTATTTAAAAAACCAAGTTACTATTTCAAACTTTTAGCCAGAGTATATAAAGACAATAATCAAACATGCTTACAAACGTTTGTGTTATTTTTTGAGGTAGCAAGAATCAACATCACTTTCAGCAACAACTCATGTCAATTTTCTATTAATTGAAGACAAGCATCTTGAGGAAAGCCATCAGTTAAGTCAGCTCATGCGTTGAGTGTCTCAAGCATTTCATTTCTCATTGAAAGTCTCATAATTGACCTTATTTCTACGAGTGAACTCTTCCAGGCGAACCCCAATGGTGATGTGAATACTGTTTTCATCAGCACACACATCTACACTGAGCGGTTCACATGATGCATCCTCTAAAACTTTAGTGCAAACAGACCTGAGTTGGGAGAACAATTGAGCAGAGTCTACAGAATCACATTTACTTTCAGGTTCTCGAAAACGTTGAGCTTGTTCTTCAATAACCACCCAACTTTCTTCATCTACAGCCGTGGCTCCGCTAGCAGCTAAAGCTAATTCAAAAGCAGCAGGAGTGGTTTCTTCTTCTTCTTCTTCTGCAACCATTGCTTGTTCAACAGATGATGTTAATGGTTCTTCTGTGACAACCTTGAGCTTGTTTTTCTGAAGATCATCTGGTTCTTCATGTATGTGGCTTATGGTTTCTCGTACAGAACCATTAGTAACTGAAGCCAATTCAAAAGCAGCAGAAGTGTTTTTTTCTTCTGCAGCCATTGCTTGTTTAATAGATGATGTTGTTAATGGTTCTGCTGCAACAACGTTATGCTTGTTCTTCCGAAGTTCCTCTGGTTCCTCATGTATATGTCTTCCGGCTTGTTGTTCTTGAGTAATCTGGAGAAATTGCAGACGTTGTGGAGGAAATCTCAAATCTTTAATTGCACTGACTGGTTCTTCTGGAGGCTCTTTGGAAACATCTGCATCAGTCAGATGTTTGGCATCATTTGGCTCATCCGCTGATGTCAATTCTTCATCTGATATTATGCTTTCAACTATTTTTATAAGCTCTTTGTCTTCCGTCAAGGCTTTTTCAGCATCCAAAGTGTTTGGTTCTTTGTCTTCTGGAAAGTCAGCATTCACCATGGCTGCTTCTTCAGACTTCATACGTCCCACATGTATGGCTTTTCGTACAACTGGTTCTTGATTTTGTAGCTCTTCAGCAACAACTATTGGAGCTTGAGCAGGCAAATCTAGTACAACCTCCAAGTATGTCACAGCTTTATGTGTGCTTGATGACTTCATTGTCGAGCTTGAACTTATGGGTTGCGCAGGAACCAACTCCGTCTCCTTTGGGTCTGTGTTAATGAAGACTTTATCCTTTTAGAATGAGAAATTGGTAAATGTGAATCAGCATTGTCAGTGTGTGATTTTGCAATTTGTTGTTGTTGGATGCTCTGGTTGATGCTCTGCTGAACACTTTAGGTATCCATGTAGAATGAACCATTGTCAATGAAAAAGCAACACGTTTGACTTATGATATTATAGTGAACATGCTTTAATGTTTGTGGCTTATTGCAAGTGATATGTTTCATTTCAACTATTTACCAAAGAAATATATAACAATATGTTGGCCGCCATACTGGTATCGGTATATTTATTTTTATTATGTTATATTATGGGCTGCACAGTGGCGCAGTGGGTAGCACGATCGCCTCACAGCAAGAAGGTCGCTGGTTCGAGCCTCGGCTGGGTCAGTTGGTGTTTCTGTGTGGAGTTTGCATGTTCTCCCCGTGTTGACGTGGGTTTCCTCCGGGTGCTCCGGTTTCCCCCACAAGTCCAAAGACATGCGGTACAGGTGAATTGGGTAGGCTAAATTGTCCGTAGTGTATGTGTGTGAATGAGTGTGTATGGATGTTTCCCAGTGATCGGTTGCAGCTGGAAGGGCATCCGCTGCATAAAAACATATGCTGGATAAGTTGGCTGTTCATTCCGCTGTGGCGACCCCAGATTAATAAAGGGACTAAGCCGAAAAGAAAATGAATGAATGAATGTTATATTATGTTATCTGCCTTATATAGTATTTTATACAGTTAAGGTTTTAAAATAAAATAATTTGTCCACATTTGTTTGCCTTTTGTTTTTATAATCAGGCTAGAAATAGTTTACCTCCAGATTGGCCTATATATTGGTTATCGGTAGGATGTCGGCTAAAAATTTCCACATTGGTACATTCCCAAAGTACTAAAACTAAAATTACAAATTAAAGCAGCTATAAGAAAAGTATTAATAACTTCTTTTAATTGTCTAATATGTTAACAGCTTGCATGAGCTGAAACAACACAATTCTTGAGATATCGTTGGGACAACTTAATTGTTTTATGTTTAATCCACTTAAATTTGTAAAAACGAATAAGTTAACTTAATTCCTTCATGTTATCCCAACACAAATCGATTGTGTGGAACCCAGCATTTTTTACAGTGTAGGTCTGAATGTTTGTTTTCAATATTTTATTGCAAAACTATTTTCGACTTCTTTTAGCTTTTAATCAAAGATCTTTACCTTTGAATATCAGAACATTGGATCACGTTCAGTCTCCTGTTTGCATAAATGATAGCACCAGAAATAAATTTGGGTCACTAATAACAAGGGTTTTTGAATTCAAAACAAAGGTACGAGAGCTGTCACTGAGGTGATACCTTTTCAGAGGGAACATATTTGTCCCTAAAGGGTGCATATTGGTACCTCAAAGGTACTATCACTACCAAAAGATTACAAGAGATACACTTTTGTACTTTTTAGGTAAAATATGTATGGGGATACCAGTATGGACGTTTTAGGTATAAACATGTTTTCTTCTGAACATGTTTTATTCCAGTGACAGCTGTCATACCTTTATTTCTGAGAGACAACTGAAAATATAAAAACATTCTGGGAAAGTATTTGCAAGTTGTACTTACAGGCTCTGCATCAATTTTCAGCTCCAGCACTGTCACTGGTGCATCAACTGTGTCATTCTTTTCTGATGCAGGCTTTACTGGTTCAGGCTTCTTTTTGAACATTTTACCAAAGAAGCTGGGAGTCTCATCTCCACTAGACTTTGAGGCCTTTTTGGGTGGCTCTGGATCTGCTGCGACTGTAATTTTTTTCTCAGGTGTTGTTTCTATGTGTGCAGGTTTGTTGGCTTTACTGTTGTCAACCTCCTCCTTTTCTGGTGGTTTTGGTTCCTCTTTGACAGCCACTGGTGGAGCTTCACTCTTTTGCTCTACTGGGGCTTCTTTTTTAGCAACTAAACAAAAGATAAAAAGATAAACAAAAAAATTATATACAGTTGAAGTCAAAATTATTCACCCTACTTTGAATTTGTATTCTTTTTCAAATATTTCCCAAATTAAGTTTAACAGAGCAAGGCATTTTTCACAGTATTTCCTATAATATGTTTTCTTCTCGAGAAAGTCTTAATTGTTTTATTTAGACTAGGATAAAAGCAATTTTTAATAAAACAAATATATAATAACATTTTAAAGTCAATATTATTAGCCCCCCTGTATATTTTCTTCCCCAATTTCTGTTTAATGGAAAGGACATTTTTTCAACACATTTCTAAAAATAATAGTTTGTTCTGTAGACAACCGGGGGGAAAATGCTTAAGGGGGCTAATAATTCAGGAGGGCTAATAATTCTGACTTCAACTGTATGTAGTGCACAGGAATACACTTTTAAATGTGGCATGATGGTTCAATGAGGCAGCTTTAACATTCACAGAATTTTCTATTTATGAAAATAATAATAATAATAATAATAATAATATTAATAATAATAATAATATATTCTTTAAAAAAAAAATTTAAGGTCTTTTTTTTTTGCAGAGTGCACTCTTAAAATGAAAAGTTCTTTATTTGTATCTATACTTTCATAAAGAACCTTCAACATCTATGTAAACTTTTTTCATAGAAAAAACATTTGTTTAATACTAAAAAAGTTTGTTTAGATTTTTAAATTATATTTTTTTCCCAACTAAGAAAAACATAATTCTTTAAGATCTGTTGAATAAAAGGTTTATTAGAGAACCAAACAAGATTCTCTTATAATCAAGATTCCAATTGGGAATTTTGTAACAATGCCATTGAAGAACCTTTTTGGATTATTTAAAGAATTTTCTTAACATGATGAATGTAAAAATAATATCTAAAGAACCATTTTCAACAACAAAGAACCTCTTGTGGAATAAAAATGTTTCGGTGGATGTTAAAAGGTTTTTCATGGATCCCAATAAAGTACCTTTATTTTTTAATAGGAACTTTTTAAATGTTCTTTACTGAAATATATATAAGGTGTTTTTACAATGGGATATCTTAAGAGAACTGAATTTTTCTAATCATCTCAACTTACATCAGTTAATATTCAATAAAAATACTGACTACAAATATTAAGTTAAACTTTGTATAAATTAAACAAATTAGTTGAAACCTAATTCACTTATTAAAATAAGTTAAAGTAGCATTAAAAAAATTGTCATAAATTTCTGTCATATTTTTTTCAGTGTATGAACATTTTTTTAATAAATTGTTCCTAAAAGAAGCAAACAGTACACTTTGATCAAAACAGCTTTATCCTTTTAAAAATATTTTTAGCTATCAGTTTTATAATATTTCTGACTAATAATAAATCATTACACACAGCCGCTTCTTACAGCTTAGGCGTTATTTATTTTCAGTATAATGCTATTGACAAATGAAAGTGACTCCAGTGCTTCCTGAAGTTACCGCCAAAATAACACAAACATATTAAACAACGCTAAGCATTTGCATATTGCATAAAGTAATTTTGGCCTTATTTCAACAAGTATAATAAGGAAAGCAGGAAAACATGCATTCATCTACTGTTCATCTCAAGTCGACAACAATCAGAAAGCATGGAAAATATACTTTACTTCAGCAAAGGCTTGTAAGCAACTACAAAGTAACATTGCACACAGAAGTCAAATTAAACATTGCTTTATCCACTACAACACCCATAGTTTATACAGAGCTCTGTGTCGTGTTCTCAATTGTGGGTGGACTTGGTGAGGTAATCCAAACAATGTAAATGTCAGGTTAGTTTGAAATTACTCTTGCAGATCCTTATTTGAAGATTATAAGCAGAGACAAATGTAGTCATTTGAACAGAATAAATGTGCCATGTATCACATACATACCAGGTTCAGTTTTATCTGGAGTCGGTACGGCATGTCCATTCAGTTCACCATTGTGGACTTTTTTCTCAGGATTTGCCTGGCAAACCATATTGATTAGATTTATGATATGTTGTTGTTTTACATTTCTGGTAAACACTGTAGATGATGGGAGCTTGTTTTATTTTAAATAGGCAGAGTTGACTAAGTAAATAAAACGCCATCACATGATCAATAATGTCAAGAGTGTCAAAGAGAAACCAACAAATATACAGTTCCAGTCCAAGTTATTTAAAGAAAATGTTGTAATGATTTCTATGCAATAATTTACAAGCATATACAGTATATAAAATGTTCACATAAATGCTTAAAATAACCTAAAATAAAACTACAACTAATTTAAACAAAATAGTTTCAGATCTATACAAATAAAGACTATTAGCTTCTGTTAAGAAATTCTAAATAATAAGTCAACAACCTGATAAAAAAACAGATTAAAAATAATGAACAATACAAAAATAATAATAAACCACTTAAAAACAATTCACCTTTTGTCGTTTTTTCTGGGCTGATTGTTCGTTTCCCATCTTTCCTTCAAGTCGGCAACTGAATATTTGCACTTGCACTGGCAAAATACGCAAAACACATCGTTTATGAACATTAATATTAAGAAAATACCCACAAAATAATTGTTCCAAACTGTTGCAAGTCTTGAATTAAATCATAAAATCATCACACAAAAAAAGACTCAACAAAATCACTGCAAATTATTTTTTTGCATTGTATTTGTGACTTCCTTTGCATTAAAAACGCCATATATTCTTACTTGAAAAGCCAAAAGATATCAAATCTTGTTTTAAAAGAAATAAAATTCACCAAATTAGCTTAATAATAAATTAACCTACACTGTAAAAAAAAATTGGGTTCCACACAATTGATTTGTGTTGGGACAACATGAAGGAATTAAGTTAACTTGACAATATATATATATATATTTTTTTCCTTTACAAATTGAAGTGGATTGAACAAAAAACAGTTAAGTTGTCCCCCCAAAAAATCAAGAATTGTGTTGTTTCAGCTAATTTTAAATAAGTAGTTTAACGTCTTCTTTTGAGTGCAATTCAAAAGGAAAACTATTAATTTATTAATTTTCTTAATCAAGTGGCAGATATTTTCTCCCATCCAAAGTATAAATGCACTTAATAATTTTTTTGTTTGCATTTTAAGTTAATTTATTTTAATTTAAGAATGCGCAACCAATAAATAAATTAATTTAATCTATTAAAATACACTGAAAAAAAAAAGATTTTTGCTGCTTGTTTAAACTACTTGTTTAAAATGAGCTGAAACAACAAATTTCTTGTTCAATCCACTTAAAATTGTAAAAACAATTAAGTTAACTTAATTTTTAGGTTTTTATTTATTTCGAACAAATAAAAAAATCATACACAAAATAATTCTTTAAACAAAACACATTTCATCATGGTCGAACTGGAGTGGGATGAAACCAAGCTTATTATTTTCCCCACCCTATTACCACACACATCATTCGTCTACTACTTATTTCTTATTTGACTTATCTCTTCTTTTTACATGAGACATACATGAGCTTTACATGAGACATATTTCACCATTTTGGCATCTTTAACATATTATATGGTTACTTCACCATTTGTACATTTACATTTTATAACATAGACCCAAAAAATACATAGTATTGCAGCTATTAACTGAAATGTCATCATACCTTTCTCAACATATTTCTTTAATAATAATAATATTATATATATATATATATATATATATATATATATACACACATTTTTTATACATTTTCCGTATTTTTACAATCACCTCTATTAATCATTATACTCCTTTAATAATATATATTTATACAATTTTTTTAATTGATTAATGCCCTGACATTGTTTGAGAATCTGGACCAGACTGTTCCATAATTTCACACCACATACAGACATACACAAATATTTTAAAGTTGTCCTTGTTTTCAACCTCCTAAGATTTTGTTCTTCTCTCAGATTATATCTAAATTAACTAAGTAATCTAACTTGTGAGGAACCCAGCATTTAATACAGTGTATCAATCCCTGTATAGGGTGGAGTCGCTTATAATGTTTTTCTAAAGTATATACATTTAATCCCAAGCAAGGATGATAATTAAACACTAATCAATACTTCAAATTATGACATCCCTTAAATCTCTCACATTAACATTCAATTCCTTAAAAAAATATCTGTATTTACCTTTCCAGCGTCAATTATAGGGTCTGCGTACAGTTTCCAAAAGCTGTATTAAAGTACTCTCCGTCAGCGCGAGTGTGTGTGCACATATACCTGTCCTAGCAGAGGGAGGAGCTCAAAACTGATCACCTTAACAAACCCGAGAGACCAAACAGTGGGACGAAAACCGGCCTGTGACCCCACAATCACTGATCCACTCACAATCATCTCCTATTGTTCAGCAGTGATCGGCTCGTCCACCTTAAAAAAAGTGACAAGATTATCAGTGATTAAGCATCAGACTGTATTGAAAGCAGTGGAGCGGAGAAAGCGCAGCGCTGATCTGAGAACAGCCTGTTTTTTTGGTAGGTGTGGTCGGGCCCAAACAGGATGTGTGTAGAGGATATAAAGCTAAAAAAGTTTATTTGTGCAGTGTGACTGTGCTTGAGTACAGAGTACATGTTGCCGAGCTTATAGGACTAAGCCTTTGTTTGTTTAATGATTCCTCAAGCTGTTGGGTACATGGGGAGGGATGTGAAAAACTGCTAATTGTAAGGGTGCTGCTGTGAGTAATGAGAAAGGATAGTGTGAAGACATTTCACACATTAAAGAGGATTTGATCAGCATGCAATAAAAGTTTACGAGTGTCTTTTTTTAAAGAGAGAGAGAAAGAGACAGAAACTTTTACTTTAAGGTTAATTAAAAAAACTAAGAGACCTAAATTAAAATCTTTTGAAGAATTTAAAACACGGGTGGCACGGTGGCTTAGTTAGCACTGTTGCCTCACAGCAAGAAGGTCGCTGGTTCGAGTCCCGGCTGGGCCAGTTGGCATTTCTGTGTGAAGTTTGCATGTTCTCCTCGTGTTGACGTGGGTTTCCTCCGGGTGCTCCGGTTTCCCCCACAGTCCAATTACATGCGCTATAAGTAAATTGGGTAAACTAAATTGGCCGTAGTGTATGAGTGTGTATGTGAATGAGTATAGGTTTTCCAGTACTGGGTTGTGGCTGGAAGGGCATCTACTGCATAAAACATATGCTGGAATAGTTGGCGGTTCATTTCGCTGTGGCAACCTCTGATAAATCAGAGACTAAGCCTAAGGAAAATGAATGAATGAATGAATGAATGAATTAAAAACACAATTGACATTTTCACACACACACACACACACACGCACGCACGCACGCACGCACACACACACACACACACACACAAAACTACTGAAAAACAAAAGAACTGAACCACTGAAAATCAAGATCAAATTCATACACAAGGAGCAATTGCATTTTTTTGTCCCATATAATGAGACAGAGAAAGATTTATTTTCCATCAACAAAACAATTCATAATAATTTTAAAAAGTATATATATCAGAATTATTTGGGAAGGATCATGTGACACTGAAGATGGAAATGATGCTGAAAATTCAGCTTGGCGTCACAAAAATACATTTGATTTTATAAATATTTTACATTTAATCAAATAAAAAAAAGACTTGGCAAAAGCAAAAATGTAGTTTAAAATTGACAGAGAATGACAAAAATTAATGTCTACTATATGTTCAGTTTTGTTTTGTAGTTGTAGTTTTATTCATTTTTATTTATGCACTTTTTATTGTCATTTTAAGTTTTAGTCATTAGTTTTAGTGTAAAATATGCACATATTGTTTATTTTAGTCATTTCAGTTTTAAGGTAGAGTAAATGAAAATAATAAATATTTACTTGGCACCAAGACAATAAATTGTTTTATTTTTAATTTTTATTTTAGTTAACGTAATCATTTCAAGCATACAAACATGATTTTGATGGTTTTAGTTTTAGGTATACACTGCTTGATCTTCATCTCTTCCCCTGTCGCTTCAATGACAGGAATATTACATAATATTGTCCAATATTTCTTCTTCGGTGTCTGCATTTATTTTTAAGTTCAGAAACGTCTGGTTTGTTTTTAAGCTTAAAGGGATAGTTCACCAGAAAATGAAAATTGCCTTACTCTCCCTCGTGTGGTTTTAAACTATTATGAGTTTCTTTCTTCTGTTGAACACAAACGAAGATATTTTGAAGTGTGCTGGCTGCTGGTACTCATTAACATCCATAGTAGGAAAGAAAAATACTATGGAAGTCAATGAATGCCAGGTATCAGCATTTTTCAAAATATCTTCTTTTGTGTTCAACAGAAAAAAGAAAGGTTTAAAAGGGAGCAAAAATGATTTGGCAATTTTCATTTTCAGGTGAACTATCACTTTAAATCCTAGTTATTCCTATGGGTCTCAATCTTTTGGACTTGACTGATGGGGTTTATTGATCAGATTCTCTGACCTTTATAGTCTGTTAAACTGATCAAACGAAGCTTGTTAGGGAATTTAGATTATTTGTTTGCATACTGTGATGAACCCTGGGTTGGATCAGTCAAATAAATCTGAAAGTAAAGTAGGGGAGAGCAGGGACGAAAGTAACATCTAATCAAATCAAACTCTAATGTGGAAGTGAAAAATAAGGTAGCTATTAGCAGTGGGACGTAAATAACAGTGTTACTTTCGTCCCCACAGGAACTCTTGCCATTTAAACCTGATTTACTTTTAAACTGAAAAACTCGGAAAAAAGTTCGGACCTAACTGCGGGACATGCTCCCGAAATCGGCTGCTCCATCAAGGGTTGCGTGCTGAATGTGCTGTTATAGCCTGAAAAGCAAATGTTGTCAGGGCTTCAAGAAAATCTCTTTGTTACTTTCATCCCACGTTACTTTCATCCACGCTCTCCCCTACCATTTGAATACAAAGTACTGTAGGACAGGTTTATGTTCAGCAATCATACGGAAGCTATATTTTCCTTTAAGGCAAACATTCACACAAACATTCTTGAATGTACTGTAATTAACTTGGTGATCTAACAGTATATTAAGAAAGACTAATACAGACAAAACACGTTGATACAAGATTTGACAAGAAGAAAATATCTTTGATAAGGAAAACAAACAAATGTATGTAAAAGTTTTAAAAATATGTTTTTGTGACCATTTTGGATGAACAAAAGGACATTCACTGAATTTAAGTATATTTAATACATTATAAAGTATATTTAGTGTAAAGGTTTAATTGGTTTTAAAGGTTCTTCATGGACCATCAATGGCAATAAAGAACCTTTATTTTTATTTTATTTACCTTGACTTATTTTTATATTACTAATGTTCTAAAGAACTTATTATCTACTATTAGGAATCTGTTTATTAATAGAAATGTTCTTTCGATGTTAAAAGTTTTTTATAGAACCACCATTGGAAATGAAGAACCTTTACCTAATCAATGTTCTAATCAACCTTGTTCATAAAGGATCTGATGATCAATGAAAATGTTCCACTGGTGTTAAAGGTTCTTCAATGACATATTGAACCTTTATGTTCAAAAGTGTAGTGTTTATCTTTGTTCTAAAGAACTTTTTCCACTAATAAGAATCTTTTCAACAATGTTAAAACTCCACTGAGGTTAAATGTTCTAGTGAAACCATAGATGCCAATAATGAACCTTTATTTTAGTGTTTATTAGTATTTTAATTAACTGTTTTCCAATCTAAATAATCTGTTAAACAATGGAAAGGTTTTACTGATGTTAAAGGCTCTTCACAAAAACAACACTGGGAATTATCTTAGTGTTCAGTAACGCTCTAAATAAATAAAAAAATCCACTATAACCGATCTGATGATCAATGAAAATGTTCCACTATTGTTAAATGTTCTTCAATGCCAATAAAGAACCATTATTTTCAAAAGTGTCGTGTTTAC
>CAIGQV010019951.1:23469588-23489927 GCA_903798115.1 Danio jaintianensis | reverse complement strand
TCTTCTCATCAATGTTTAGACTGATGTTAAATGTTGTTCATGGAACCATCAATGTCAATAAAGAAACTTTATTTTAGTGTTTATTAATGTTTTAAATAACTTGTTTTCCAATAATGAATCTGTTGGTCAATTGAACGGTTCTACTGATGTTAAAGGCTCTTCACAGAACCATCATTGGAAATTATAAGAACCTTTATCTTAGTGTTTATTAATGTTGTAAAGGATTTTTGTAAAGGATCGGAAGATCAACAGAAATGCTCCACAGATGTTAAATGTTTTTCAATGCAAATAAAGAACATATTTTTTTCAAGTGTAATGTTTACCATTGTTCTAAATAATCTTTTTCCACCAATAAGTATCTTCTCATCAATGTTTACACTCCACTGATGTTAATGTTCTTCATGGAATCATTGATGCCAATAACAAACCTGTATTTTAGCGTTTATCATTGTTCTAAAGAACCTTTTTTTTTCCCCAAGATCCTATGATCAATAGGAATGTTCCACTGATGTTAAACATTCTTCAATGCCAGTAAACAACCTTTATATTTAGTGTTTATTAGTGTTCTAAAGAACCAATTTTCCAATTTAAAGAATCTGTTGATCAATGGAACGTTAAAGGCACTTCATGGAACCATCAATGGAAATTGAGGACCCTTATCTTAGTGTTTATTAACGTTCTAAAGTATCGACCCCTGATAAATAAGGGACTAAGCCGAAGGAAAATGAATGAATGAATGTTGATCAATGGAAAAGTTAAAGGCACCTCATGGAACCATCAATGGAAAATTATGAACATTAATCTTAGTGCTTATTAGTGTTCTAAGGGATCTTATGATCAATGGAAAGGTTCCACTGATCCTAAACATTCTTCAATGCCAAATAATTCTGTTGATAAACGGAAAGTTTCTATTGATGCTAAAGTCTCTTCATAGAACCATCAATGGAAATTAAAAACCTTTATCTTAGTTTTTATTAACGTTCTAATGGATCTTATGATTAATGAAAAAGTTCCACTAATGCCAAATGTTCTTCAATCCCAAAAAAAACCTTTATATTAGGGAGTGCAACATAAAGCTGACTGTTCTCCAGCATGAATCCTAATGTAATCACAGCATAACTGATGGTAAATGCATGTCATTGTGATTCCCTACTTAAATTCTCACCACACCCCCTGTCATGATTTATCATAAATTACCAGTCAACTTGGCCTTTAAGACCATCTCTTGAACATAATATAATCATTCTCATTGCTCAAGCCAGCACATACATGCAGATTGTCTCCCACAGACCCTGTTTTTGATTCATTCTCCATTCCTCTGACCATCCCCACTGCATCTATTTGATTCACATGTTTGTTTCAGCCGAGGAATCCTCTCTCTTTGCCAAAGTGTACTGTTAACTAGTTAATATCTCATGAAATAATATCAAACAGAGTGCTCTAATATGTACAGTGTGCTGCGTTTTCCTACTCAACAGAAAGCATGACAACGAACAAAGGAGCAGATCAGCAGAGGGTGAGATTTTGTCATGTAAGCGCCGTTCGTGGACACAGAGTCACATTGTAAATGTATACACTGGGGGCGAAAACTAAATTCCTCTGTGGTCACGGTGAACTTGATCTGCCACCATGAAAGGAATTCTTGCAACATGCTTACAGTGAAAAAAACCCTTAAAAAGTTAATAAAAAAACGACGTTGCATGGAATTATCCAAATGCAAAATCGGCTCGAAATGTCACACATTATGACAAAAAAAGAAGCAATAAATTAGTAATATTTTCAGAGCTTTGGAATTGTCGATTTACAATTGTTTTTTTTAATTGTTTCTTTTTTTTAAAGATTGTTGTGTGTGCTTTTGTTTGCATTTCATGAAACTATCCAAATAAACCAAAATGGTGCATTTTTTAATTAAGGTTGTAAAAAAATTTACAAGATGTAAAATGAGTCTCTGATGTCTCTAGAGTGTGTATGTGAAGTTTCAACTCAAAATACCACACACATAATGTTTTATAAATCTTTGAAACTGACCCTTTTAGGCTTTGATTCAAATTGTGCCATTTTGGTGACTGTCGCTTTAAATTCAAATGAAATTGTGCTCTTTTCAAAAGAGGGTGGAGCTACAAATGCCTATGAGTCAGCATATGGGCAGATTCAAAACTCTTATGGCGGACGGCTGCTTCTCACTCAGGGCTCTTTATGCTAATGAGGTAGAGATCATCCCAAATGGGTGGGGTTTTTCTCCTCTGATGACATGTACAAAGGGAGAATGTCAATCTAAGCATTTCTGCAGTCTGTTTTAGGAAGTGTGATTATAAAAAGAATAGAATTAATTCATTTTTACCATTAGACGCTCGTTTTACTAACACACTCTTACAACCCAACTGTGTTTAAATCCCTTATAAAAGTGATTTTGCATAATAGATCCCCTTTAAGCTAAAAGTGCAGTGGAGCTATTCTATTTTTTATTTTTTTTCACTTTTATAGAACTATAAAATTTCAGTCTCTATTCTACTGCACACCTGTAAATTAATGATAGTTATTTTTAAAAATAGTCCTAAATGATTAATAATAATACAATCATTATGTTGGGAAAGGGGGAAAATTGCATATATTATCTCAATATTTGTCTTTGGGCGTAACGGTGTTTACTAAGAGGTTGTTTAAGAAACTTCAATAGCAACCACAGTGAGTTTGTTCAGTCAGGTTGTGTCCACTGTCATTATGTTATCTAAATATTCAACAGCTTGCATCCTCTGGTTTGACTGTTTTACTTACCAGAAGAACTTTGGACAGCTGGTCACATGCCTGTTGTGGAGATGAAGGAGATACTTCACCTGGAAAATGAAAATTCTGTTATTGTTTTCGGTCATGCATTTTGTTGTGAATTTGAAGAAGAGAGAAAACCAGGAGGATTTTCAGGTATCTTCAAAGTAGAATCCTTTAATAAGAATGCGCCATCGCTGTGGCGTTCATAGAAAAATCTCTCAACTATTGCAGCTGACACGGAGTTAAATACACAGTTTAGTGGGCAGTGCTTATTAGTAGAAACAGAATCTGCCATTACAGGTTTAGTAAAGAAATCTTGTTTTTTAGGGCCTTGCCTGCAAGTATCACCCGGCCATTTGTTAGACAAAAGACACAGCCGTGCCTGGAACTGACAATATGCATTACTTTGGAGACTGATGATTCTGTATTTCACACAGGCAGTCAGACCTTATAACTGCATTACTTTGGATAAACGATACTGTCAGAATGCATCTTACAATGTAAAAACATAATTTATATATTTAAAGAAATTTCTTAAATCTTCTTAAAATGTATATTTTGAGAACACAAAAATTGAATTGCTATACAGAAAATGGATGATTAAGACATTAGAAAAGCATAGTATATTCAAAATTACAACACAAAACAACAAAAATACCTATGAGCAAGTTCAAGCTATGATGTATGCAAATATATGGGTTTCTTGGTACGTTTTGCCATTGTGAATTTACAGAACGTAAACAAGAAGATCTGCTGGCTGTAATGTTTATAAGTTTATAGATAAAGTTTCCAGGACCAAACAGTTTTTTGGGGGGTTGAAAACAGGAGAGACAATTATATCACAATACATATATATGTAATTGATTTATTTTATTCTTAGACATGGCTACAGATTAAGGTAAAGTTGGTTTTATATTCATACATTCGGACGTTCTCCTTTATAATATAATTTCAGAAAAGTTTTCTTTGCAAATGGGGTATATGCACACAGACTTTTTATTTTAGTCAGCCAGCCCTAGGGCTTCGGGTTAATTGTCATCCCATACAAAACCGCCGTGTTTAAGATCTGATTTCTTTTAAAAACAGCAATCTTCACTGCCTGGCAGAGATACGATATAAAGTGGGTATCAGACCAAACAAGAAGCACTGCATTAAATTATATTTTTCCCACGCCATGTCTTTAAAATATGGAAATTAATTTTACCCCAGTATTTTCAATGGAATTTCTGTGCTAGCCTGCTGCTAATGACTGCACCTGCGTTTAAACAGTCTTTCGTCTCTTTTTACGCTTTAACAACCAAATGAATGCTTAAGTCTATTTAACTGATTGTATTTGAATTACATTACAACATCGATGCTGTAAAAGGAACCTTATGAAATTGAAAATAGTCACATAAAAGCTTTCACTGGAAGTTCATCATTGGCTGAAAAACACTAGCTGTTCATATACTGAAACTAATAAAAACTAAACTAAAACTAAGCAATTTCAAAATATAAAAACTAATAAAACTAGTAAATCTACCTCTATAAACTAATTAAAACTAACTGAACTTGAAAACAAAAAGTCAAAACTAAATAAAAACTCAAACAAATGAAAAATCTAAAACTATAATAACCTTGGCGACATCACATTAGCAGCCAATGACTATCAGAGTACAACAATGTTCACAGTCAAATAAATAGTGCTGATGTTGTTTTGAAGTCATACTTACATGTTTTTTTCAGACCGAATATTCAAAGTACCATGGTAAACAATATAGGGAGCATGTTATGTCACTGAATGAATGTGCGACTATAAAACCAACTTTACCTCAATTGGCTACAGGCATAAAAGTGGGACAAAAATCCTTTAGAAATAGCCTATTGAATCCACAAATGTTCAGTTAGCCTACATAGTTTATTATTAAGTTGGCTTATGAATGCTGTATCAAACTTTATTAAGTTTATGCTTCAAAAAATAACCTATAAAAATCATAATAATTTAAAGGGAAAATAAGATAACGGTTTACTCATAATAGGCTGCTATAAAAATGTTTTTGTTGTTTGCTTTTAAGTAAAAACTCACTTTGTTTAGCTTTTTCTTTTCAAGTTTTTGTCTTTTTGCATCTCAAGTAAACAGATAGGCCTGTCAACTTTCATATTAGTACTATATATTTCCAAAATAATAAGGAAAACCCATTTTGTATTTCCATTTCCATGTAAACATCCAGTTATATGATATAACATGCGCTTTCAACTTTAATTTTAACAATAATATGGTCAAAAAAGTATGTCTGGGTGTAAGCAAATCTACTGTTGTCCAGAAGATGTCAGTAAGTGTTGCTAACTAAAATCCTAGCCACAAAAACAACGACGGATAATTTGAAGAAAGCTGACTTCAAAACTCATGTAGTCAAGTGAGTTATTAGAGTCAAACATAATATTTTATAATTTCTTTGACAAACATACCATATTTTTGAAGCAGCAACAGAAACACACAAACACCCACGTGCTCCATTCAGACGCTGTTCACGCGCGTGCACGCAGCTCGCTTCCCATTCAAGATGGCAGCCACCATGAAGAAAGGAGTGGTATGTGTTCACATCATCGGCTTTCTGTCTACATTCACGTTGTTTTGTTGCTCGTCCCCGAGTAACGCGTTAGTGATGCTGAAATAGCTAAAATAATAAACGATTAGCTGAGGGAAACTGGAGACGGTTTATTGTTTATTTTCACCGGCTAGATGGCTAACGTCCTATTATTCATGACAGTCTGGTATTGAGTTTTATTGTTATTATTTACATTTACCGTTCTGCTGCACTGAGGAATGTATCTATCTATCTATCTATCTATCTATCTATCTATCTATCTATCTATCTATCTATCTATCTATCTATCTATCTATCCTGTACAAAACGCAAATTAGCTGAACAGAATTCTTTGTTTTTACAATATTATTATTAGTATTATGTTAAGCATTAATAAATTTACATTTAGGTGGTTTTTAAATCACATAATTGTATTGTCATTCTTTAATATTTCTAATAGATTGACCAGATTAAGAACTATTGAATATGGCATTGTTTATTTAGTTCTTTTTATATAGTGTTCAGTGGTAGTTTACATCAAAAATGCTTGTTTAAAATGTATAGAAGGCTAAGCAAACGTATAATAGTTGTGTTAAATCACATTTGTAATTGAGTCTGAACCAAAAAATGAAAAAAAAATCATGATTTGGTTAGCATTCATATTGTAATTTTTTTTTAAGCAAATCTAAAGATACAAAAAATGCATATAATATGCACATTTAGCAACATTTAGCATATTTTGTGACAGAGCTTACCGAACATCCAAAACAATGCTGGGCTAAGTGTTTGTGTGTGTGTGTACATGTGACGGTAACTTCATCATTTGAAAACTTGTGAAAAGCTTATAAAATGTGTAAAGGAGTCAAAACAATGACAGGATTTTTTTAAAATGAAGATTTCTGATGTCTATAATGGTTAACATTGCAACTAAATAATTTTAAAAAGCATTTTTGAGCATTCTGTCCTGTTCATGGTCGCATCTGTTACTACGTCATCATGCAATAACACCAGAATTCATTTCAATTAAATCAAACCATAATAAATAATGCACAATATTTAATCACAGCTACTGCTTGAATCCTAACAGGCAGCAGAGGATGTCAATGTAACATTTGAGGACCAGCAAAAGATAAACAAGTTTGCCAGGAACACAAATCGGATGTCTGAACTGAAAGATGAAATAGAGGCCAAAAAGGTAATATTGGGATGCTTTTGATTTGTACAGGTTATAGACTGCATTTTACTGACGCGTAATCTTTATTGTGTGTAGAAATCTTTACAGAATCTAGAGGATGCCAGTGATGATCTCATGATGTGCGAGGATGATTCGATGCTGATCCCGTATCAGATTGGAGATGTGTTTATCAGCCACTCTCAAGAAGAGACGCAGGAGATGCTGGAGGCTGCAAAGGTGACTTTATTTACACACTTTATAGGGCACTCATTGAAATACACAGGAAAAACTGTGTAATGTCATTGTGGGCCATTACAAAACTTTAAAACATTGTTGACTTAAAACAAAATGTTGTAAATCAAGACCAATGAAGTTACAATATATTGTTAGGGTTAACCACAAGCGCTTTGTTTACATTTGTTAAAATGCATTGATTTGATAAGTGGACGATGGTAAATACAGGTGTAAACAGAGGCTGAAACGTTTTGAGCTTGTACACTTTTGAGCACCTCCAGAGTTAGCGGAAAACACATTAGGTTGGATTACTTTCATGTTGTGAAATGCATTCAAAACACCAGGGGTCTTATTTTTAAATGTGGTGTATGCACAAAATGGTGGCGGAAATGTGCGTTTTCCACTTCCCACGCAAAAATTGTAATCTATAAAAAACTTGACGAGAGAATGTACACTGCTGTAAGTAAACTAAGTAAACATATTTAACTTAGGTGTTGACTTAATTCAACCACTTTAAATCATCATATGAGCCATAATCATTTATACATAAATTTTATTCTGATGTACGTTCACATTTAGGTTCTACTGCTCTCACTACTGAGCTAATTTTTAAATAGTCCAGACACTTTTGGCCATCTGAAATATCATAATGTGTCTTCAAAATATCAAATTAGTAAATTATTATTTAAATGGCAATAGGTGGTGGTTCATTCCGCTGTGGTGACCCCTGATAAATCAGAGACTAAGCTGAAGGAAAATGAATGAATGAATGGTAATAGGTCAATATAAAATATTCCAAGTTTTCAGACTTTAAATATTGCGAAAAAAATATTTATATTTTACACATTTAATTTATATTTAACATATATATAAGGTCTCAACACATGGAATATTTTATATTGACTTATCATAAATACATTAACAAAATGACTCATTGGTTGACCAGTTTTTAACATGGCGTGTTAAACCAAAAAAAAAAAAATGCCTAAGGTGTTTTTAAAATTGTCTGACATTATTATGCCTGCCATATGGCTTGTCGGCGTGCACACTCACGTTAGCGCACTATGTTTAGTCATGTGGCATTAAATGTCAGCAAAGTCATATCGCAATATATACTGTGATAATCATCCCGGTGTGCCTGAAGTCTTATGGGCCGTTCAAACCAGACCTGCCTCGCATGAGTAAATCGCAATTTAATTCGCTTCATTCGCATGTTAAATTCACTTCAGAACAGACACGAAAATGCTCCAGTTTCGTTGCAAAATGAGAGGGGTAACTGTGATTTATGTGATATGGAAGGCGGGAAAATGGCGTGGACTCGTTCAGCACCATGTCTGGGTCTCTCAAATCCTTCAGAGGCGCACATGGCTTTGTGAGTTTTCACCAAGTCTTTCAGGAGCTGCACCTAGATGACGACCGCTAGTAGACCAAGCTCCTGATTGGTTAACGTGGCAAATCACGCATTACACATGTCAAATACTCAATTTGTGCCCATCATTCACGCAAAATGCACCAAAGGATGCAAATCACTCACGCTTAGCGATATATCCGTGTCTGGTGGGAACGCACCATTAAAGCTGTTGGTGAAAACAATCAGCTGGCTAGATAAATTTTTTTAGAGTAAAAATTGTTGTTGTTATTTTACATATTGGACATTTGTATCACATTTTTTGCAATCAATAAAGAGATAGTTCACCCAAAAAACTGTTTGGTCGCCAAATTCTTTACCATATTTATGTTAAACAAAAGAAAGGAAAAAGAAATCTGGAAAATCTTAAAGGCGGGTGCTTGATCAAGCCAAACACAATAGAAAAAGTCAAGAAAATTGGCACACTGCCACTTTAGATCTCAAAAAAGCTAATTTAATAATTAATATTCATCCATTAATTTTCCTTCGTCTTAGTCCCTTATATATCAGTGGTCGCCACAGTCGAATGAACCGCCAACTATTCCAGCATATGTTTTACGCAGTGGATGCCCTTGCAGTCGCAACCCAGTACTGGGAAACACCCATACACAATCTCTTATTCACATACACTACGGCCAATTCTGTTTACTCAGTTGACTTATAGCGCATGTCTTTGGACTGTGGGGGAAACCAGAGCACCCGGAGGAAACCCACGCCAACACGGGGAGAACATGCAAACTCCACACAGAAATGCCAACTGGCCCAGCCGGGACTCAAACCAGCGACCATCTTGCTGTGAGGTGACAGTGCTAACCACTGAGACACTGTGCCGCCCATAATTAATATTATAAAAATATTAAGTGGCAGTGTGCTGATTTTTTTTAACTTTTTCTATTAAACAAAAGAAAGAAGCTTATATGACATCCAGGTTTGAAACAAATTAATTAAGAGCAAATGATGGCAGAACTTTCAATTTCAGGTGAACTTCTGAAACTCTTTAAAAATAAATAAATAAGTTACCAGACAAATGGCCTCTGCTTGTCTTTGCTCTGCAGAACCAATTCTTTTTTCCATTTTTGCTAGCCCAATGTCTGTTTTGAACCCTGTTTGCTGATCACATGTTGTTCACAGGAAGCGCTGCAGGAAGAGATCAAGGCTCTGGAGGGTCGTGTCTCATCCATACAGGGAGTCCTGGGAGATTTAAAGGTTCAATTATACGCCAAGTTTGGAAACAACATCAATCTAGAGGCGGACGAGAGCTGAAACCTCCAGCAGGTGGACTTGACCTCATAGACTGTCCATCTCTAACAGGACAGGACATTTCTACTCCAAAAACAAAATCTGGTTCGGTTTACTCCAGTGATGTCTGTTCAATTTCACATCTTGTTATGTTTAATCAAGTTCTTGAGGTGTTGCGTTCAGGTGGTTTTGGGGGGGAATGAAGCGTCCAGCATGAGAGAATGAGAGGCACTGATGTAAAAATAAAAAAAGAAGCAACATTTTTTTTTATTGGTTTCCTTCAATTTGAGTTCAGTATTGAAGCGAATGTTTATTATTGCGGCATTCATAAAGTTTTGAGCTCATAATGGGAAGGTTGCAGGTTCTAATCCTACTTGATTTGGCTAATAATGCAAAAAAAATAAAATACTTTATTTTATAGCAAGGTATGCGGGGTCTTAAAATGTTTTAAATCTCAAAAGCTAATTTTTAGGCCTTAAAAAGTACAGAAATATTTTGTTGTAGGTCTTAAATCTTTTTTTTAACGGGTATTAATTTTCCTTTGTTCATGTAAAGCTACTCAATCTGGCTATTAACACCTATACAATCACCAACAATCCTTCTCAATAAAACTTTTAACTGTTTATTTTAAAATAGCATTTAATTACTTTCCTTACAGTAACATTTGTTTAAAAGTTCTCCATTTATTTACTCCTGAGGATACTGACCTGACCTATATATATTTTTTTATTATTAAATTATTATTGTTGTATTATTAAATGTATTGGATTATAATCATTTTTTGATAGGGCAAGTGAAAATCTTTTCCAACTGGGATATTCGAAAACAAATCCTTAACATTTAGCCCTGTATAAGTGTAAAATCTTATTCATAATGGTCTTAAAAAGTCTTAAATTTAACTTGAAACCTGCAGAAACCCTGTATAGTGTCTTTTTTAAATTGCAGTCATACAAAGCGTGCCAAGACTGCAGTTATTTGCCTTATATGACAAGACAATTTCATACAATCATACCTGTTCAAAATTAAATACTGTATGAGAAAAATAACTTATTTTTATTTAAGGTAATATTCATTACAGGGCTTAATGCTACATCTCTTTTAAACCCAAACACTGAAAAATATCACTCTTTACACACAGTATATGATTCAGTATATATAATCAATCCTGACAGATAATAATGAAAAACAAACATAATATATAATACAGTACATTATAATCCTAGAATTATTTTCTTCATCTATGTTAAGCTGCTCTGACACAATCTTCATTGTAAAGAGCCCTATAGAAATAAAGATGAATTGAATCGTTTTTTTAAATTGACATTTTTGGAGGTAGACATTAATGCTTTTATTCAGCAAGGATGCATTAAAGTGATAGTTCACCCCCCAAAATTTAATTACCTTATCATTTACTCTCCTTTTACTTGTTCAAAACATGTTTGGGTTCCTTTCTTCTGTTGAACACAAAAAAAAGATATTTTGAAGAATGATGGTTGCCGGCACCAACTTCCATATAGGAAAAAAATACTATGGAAATCAATGGGTGCCAGATATCAGCATTCTTCAAAACATCGTATTTTATGTTCAGTGGGTGCCAGCAACTATCATTCTTCAAAATATCTTCTTTAGTGTTCAACAGAAGAAAGAAACCCAAAGATGTTTTGCACAAGTGAATGTAAATTTACATCTTTGGGTGAACTGTCCCTTTAAGTTGACAAAGTTATGGTAACAACATAAAAAACTATTGCAAATCAATTTAAAATACTTGTCTTTGTTATTAGCACATTGTTGTGATGTGGAAGACTGGAGGAATGATGTTGAAAATTCAAGTTTGCATCACTGAATAATTAAATTTTAAAATATGTATAAAAAAAAGTTATTTAAGGTTAAAATATTTCATATTTTACAGTATTTTTGGTCGAATAAATGCAACCTTAGTAAGAATCAGTGACAAACAAAAAAACCTGACCTTAAACTTGTGAATGGCAGTGCTTTAGAAATTATTTTATATCCAAAATATTTTGATGCATTATACCTTTTATTTATGTGTAATATTATACATTTATTAATTCATTTAGCATATGATGAGCACTGGAATAGAGCACTGATTTGTTTGCAATTTTTATTTTTTAACTAAATGATTGCATTCACCCACAGGCTCCAGCGAGGATCGAAGTCGCGACCCCTGGTTTACAAGACCAGTGCTCTAACTAGCTTCTCCAACACCTCATAGCAAATTGCCACCAATTTACAAGATGCGTAACCAACTCTTTAAACACCTAAAAAGATCAATAAAAAACAGGGTTCACTCTAAAATGTAGGTGACCTACAACTGAGAGATTTTCTTCAATACATTCAACATAATAGTTTAAAGATGTATTTTCTAATTACTAATTTTAATTAATTACTTATTTTATTAATTTATTTAATTTAATTGTGTACTAATTTCCATTCCATTTCCACTTGCCATGATGATGGTACATACTATTTTACCAGTTATTTTGCAAGATATTAGTGAAATTTTAGAGCTTAACTAGATTAACTAGGCAAGTCATTGGAGAACAGTGCTTTGTTCTGTAACCTACTGAAAAAACTTAATATTGACCTTATTGACAGTTATATATATAAAAATTTTAATTCCAGCCAAACTAGAAGAAACAAGACTTTCTCAAGAATAAAAATATAACAAGAAATACTATGAAAAAACATTTCTTGTTCTGCTAAACATCACTTGTGAAATATTTGAAAAAATATTAAGATTTCAGGAGGGCTACGAATTTCGTCTTCAGCTGAATACAGGTAAAACAAAATGAAATACCTGTGACTCCTGACGATACATTCAGGTCTTCTGAAGCAAACCGATTGGTCTGTGCAAAAGAAAAAAAATTGAACAGTATTCACAACATTATTACATTTAAACAGCACAGGCTCAAATGTTTGTTTTTTTGTGAAACCATAAAAAATGCACTTTAACATCCATTTGACTGCAGTTGCTAAGTAAAATGAACACTAGGGGCAGTATAACAGCAACAGCTTTTGTTTATTTCACAATGATATTTACTGGTACATATTATCAAAGAATAAAGGATTATTTTCCTGCAGTACTTTGCACAACACCAAATAAATAAGACAAAACAACTTATGTTTATTATTTATACTGGAATACATGTGCTGCACCTATCTATCTCCAGATGGACAATTTTATGGCATGGTCAGTTTGCTCGGTAGCTCACTTTGTACTATGTTGTATTTAGGGATGCTAAAAATAACTGATTAACCGTTAACCGAAAGGGTGCGTTTGTGGTATCAGTTAAACGATTAAAAAATATTATTTTATATATTTTTAGAGAGGCGCATCTTTTGAATGGTTTACTAACTCCGTGAGTGTTTTACGTGCTGCTTATGCGCCCTGCACGCCTCGCATTTTGCCGTTGCGTGCTCACAGTTAAAATAAAAGTCAATCCTGAGCGGTAAAAGCATGTTAAGTTAGTCATGTCTTTTTAATTTTTCAATTAAATGAAAGCAAAGGGGGGTTTCCGTTGAGGTGACAGCAGTGTTTGTGTTGTCAAGACGACTATGGAGAACTTTTAATGATGGAGGAGAGACTAGTGGTCACTGTTTCAAGTTATCCAGAGCTGTATGACTTCACAAATCTTGAATATCACAATGTTATTAAATATTACAATTATAACAACATCGACAGCAACACTTGCGCACAATACGGGTCAGCTGATTCAGTCGTTTCCTAGTGACATAAAAAAAGAGCACCGCGCTTCTTTTTTTCTTGTCAACAATGCAGTGAGGTGCGCCTCGCGTTTTTGGAATGGAAAAGCGCGTTCACTGTGATCGGCCCCTAAATGTGCAACTGCAACACATTTGTTAACTTGCGGGACGGTAACACGTGCAACCACACGTGCCTACAGATGTATTTTGCCAACCAAGTAAAATAAAAGAAGGATATTTCTGGTCACAGTTTGACACAGACGAGTTGACACAAACCAGCGCTGATGCTGATTGCCTCTGTGCTGTCTGGAGCCGTTTCATAAACTCAACATTAATGATTTAGTGTACAACCAACAAACCAACCTTTTTTCCATTTAGAAACTTACAGTTATTAATAGTCCTTATATAATATCAATTTTTAAAATAGCCAACATAGCCTAATCTACGAATCAAACAAATCCAAAGATTTTTTTTTGATTTTTGCATAATGATAATTCTGATCCAAACTGAGGCTTTCATTTTATAGCTTATAAAACATGTATGCAAATTATTGCAATATCATATGTAAACAACAAAATTGTTATATGCTATAGTAGCCTATACTTTACTAAAAGTCAACATATGAGCTTTAAGGTTCATTGTCATTGTTTTTCATCACACGCAGCGTGCGCACACATGAACCGCGAGTGAGACGAGTGAGACGGAGGAAATAAGTCATAATCATAAGAAATAATCTTTAAACTAATGACTTCTATTAAAATGTTGACAGATGTTTTGTGATATAATAATAACAGCGGAGCATTAATTAAATGCATATTTTCCGTGGAGCGATCGATTTGAGGTAGACTGATATTTTTATTTGACGGAAGAAAAGACATGATTGGAAAAAACAGCCTATGCCGGTTCTTAAAAAAGATCAGTAAGTGTTTTCGTTTTGTAATCTAAATTTTTCATTTAAGTGAAAAATATCTAGGGCAGGACTATTTATTCTTTTTATTTAGTTAAATTATTTTTCTATGCTGTTGGAAACACTGCAGGCGCGTGAAGATGTTCTGTTGTTATGCTCTGTATGCTGCTGTTCGCATGTTAAAATAAATCAGTATTTTAAAATGCAGTATTTAATGTGTCACAAAATAAACACGTCAATTATTTTTTTAATTAAATAATATTTTTATATTAATCTGACCAGTTAACTGTTAATATTCGCTTAACAAGTGACGGTTGACAAAATTAACTGAAATGAGCATCTCTAGTTGTATTTGTAATGCAGAGCGCTCAGGTTCAAATCTAGTGAAGCATGGTTCCACAAAATAAAAGCTGTGTAAAATCAAGGTAAAGCTGGGTGCAGTGCACTTTTCTATTATGTTTTCTTTTGAAAACACTATTGGTTAGAAGAGTTTAGGTCAGTTGTTTACTTGGTAATCTGTATGACAAGCTCTGCCTTCTCATGGATGTGTACAAGGACATGTATCTGAAATGTACAAGAAAACATCCTAAGTAACCTATTTTAGATTCGCAAAAATGTAGACAGCGCACTCTAGTGGATTTGTCAATGTACCCGGAGCAACGTATTTTACATTTCACAAAAATGTAAGCTGAGGCACGTATCTTCTGAGTTAATCCACAGCCTAAGCAAACAGTCCTGATAACAACAAACATTAATAATCAACACATTGTTTTGTACTCTAGATACATTGGTTATTTCATTATGTATACAAAGCCACATTGTGACAAGATGTTGCTGCTGGTTTTAGAGCGATCTTCATGACAGCATCATATTTAATTAGACCTTCACAATTGTGTTTTACTAAAGCGAGATGTATAATTATTAGTTGTCCTAATTGCATCATTACAAAGTAAACGTTGTCACTCCATGGTGGCGAACTGCGTTAATTGGCCCAGAAGAAGTGAGTGTTGAATTCCAGCTGTTGTGATTTCTTCATCATCTGCATAATCAGATGTTGCTCGAGTCCTGCTGGAGCACCAGTGATTGTTCTGGCCTAATTAAAGCGAGCCGGCGCCAGCTAATAAAACATCACATAAATTAAGGAAAGTCAGAGGCTCTGGAGGATACGGATCTCAATTAACAAGTTGCTCTGCAGACATGGAGAGATCCAGTACCCTCTTTTATCTTGCAGAACATGAAGCTTGAACCACCCTCAAAATATTCAGTGCTCAGAATAAATGAGTACACCCCTCGCAGATTTCTCTTTTAAATTAATATTTTTCTTTAGGATGCTTTACAATAATATATTTGTGCATACACATTACACTGCAAAAAACGCAGGGTTCCACACAATTCCTTTATGTTGTTCCAACACAAATCGATTAAGTTAACTTAAATGTTTGTACAAATTTAAGTGGACTGAACATAAAACAATTAAGTTGCCCCAAACAAAACTTAAGAATTCAATGTTGGTTCAACTTTGTTGTTGCAATAAATCAAATTTAAATGTGCACTGTAACAGCTGAGGTTTAAATCTGAAAGTGCACCGTGTTTAAAATTATTGACTCTTTAACGAAATAGTCGACTCAAAGTCGAATAAATGAATCGAGTTGGGTTTGGACGTTACATCACCAAATATGTGCCAGATCTGGTAAAACGTGAACGCGCCTTTCCCTTCAGACAATAGCGGAGCGCGGACCTGCGGGGGATCACGGGACTGATCATGACGCAAAGATGACGATCACTGACAGATGGATATTTGGCTGCGGGGAATAAAGAGTTAAAGTTCATTTTCACAACAATACCACAGTATAGCCAACCTAGTGCTGTGTTTGTTCCTGTCATTTTTCTGATGATTGATACAATAACCTACGCTGCAACGCGGGACTCGCCGGCTGTTTGCTATTAAAGGAAGGAGCAGCAGACACTATTATGTATGGGACTTTGTCAGACTTTGACTTTGTCAGTAACAGTTACAGTTCATATGGACCAGTTTCTTCTTCCTCCGGATCATTCATTCATTCATTCATTTTTTCGGCTTAGTCCCTTTATTAATCTGGGGTCGCCACAGCAGAATGATCCGCCAACTTATCCAGCATATGTTTTACGCAGCGGATGCCCTTCCAGCTGCAACCCATCACTGGGAAACACCCATACACTGCCATTCACACACATACACTACGGACAATTTTGTTTACCCAATTCACCTATAGCGCATGTCTTTGGACTTGTGGGGGAAACCGGAGCACCCAGAGGAAACCCACGCCAACACGGGGAAAACATGCAAACTCCATACAGAAATGTCAACTGACCCAGCCGAGGCTCGAACCAATGACCTTCTTGCTGTGAGGTGACAGCGCTACCCACTGCGCCACCATGCCGCCCCCCTCCGGATCATAAGTGTAATTAAAATTGTTGCCTCGTTTTGGGTAGTTTGCAAAATATGTATTTAATAGTGTGTTGTAACTTGTAATCGCTCCATGTGGCTTGTAATCACTTATCTATTATAGATCAGTGCTTGTACTGTATCTCTCAGGTTAAACCTTCATGGGGCTATTCACATATTGTGTCCAAAACCACATTGAAAACGCGACGCTTGCTTCTTCCTTTACAGATTTAAATACGTTTCTAAACTCGCGTTCCTACACATGTGCGGCGCAGTCAACTTTCAAAATAGTTCAACTTTGCCACTGTGTGAATTAATACTGAATGTGTGTTGTTGTTATTACTTGGGGTTAGGGTTAAGAGTAGAGTAATATGCTTGTGTTTAACTGCATTGGGCTCTCACATACTCTGTGCTACTTCATAACTGTGCAGGGCGTTTCTCTCTGTCTCGCGCTGAACCCAGTCGACCAATCACAACAGACTGGGTCATCGGACCAATCACAGCAGATTAGCCTCACGCAAAAGAGGGGTTTGGGAACAAATGAATCACTGAACAAATCATATGGGAGTCGTTGGGATAATTAGGTAAAAATAAATGCATATTATAAGACAATGAAAGTGTTTTTTGACCTTGCATACATATCAGACTGTTGTTGGAGACCCCAAAACCAAAATCTTTTATAATGCATAATAGGGGCTCTTTAACATAAGTAATTTTAAATAACTGTAATTAAATTACCTAAAAATAAAAGTTATATTTTTTCCATGGATACATAATTTGAACCTAGTGTTATAAGAACTTACTTAAGTTTTAACGTCAAATCATGGTCATTTTTATAGTGTAACCTAGGATGGTCATATAAATTACCGTACAAATACTAGGTAATGTGCTGCTAGTATTTTTCTATTACAGATTGATTTCTTATACAGATTTATTTCCTTTTATTCTTGCGTCCTGTGTCTTTTAATTATTATTCTTAAGTGCTTGTTATTTCCTGGGTTATTTTCAGTAAACACTTGTGTAGCTGTCGGAGTATCAGTGATCAAGTGTTGAAGTCCTCAGTAAATTACACCTTGCGAGTCTTTAAATCAAGCACGCTTATTCAAGAGTGCTGTTTGTGAAACTAGATTTTTTTATTATTATTATTATTATTAAAAACACACTTGATAATACCTACGTTTATTTTTTCCTGATGAGAGAAAGTGCTTATGCATACGAACACCACAGTCTTTTATAGATGGCATTACTGTTTACTTCTACAAACTCTAAAAAATGCTAGGTTGTTGGGTCCAATAAATAAATTGGGTCATAATAAAACCCACTGTTGACCCACTGTTTAGACACGACCCAGCATATTTGTAGAGTGTAACCATTCTACTTTGGATGTAACTTTACATTTTAGGATGTTTTCTCTTTACTGAGAGGTTCAGTATATCTTTAGGTGCTCATGTTATTCTGGGCCCTGTCCCCTGCAATGGAAACACCTGTTTTCACACCAGAGTTCTTTCTCCATAGATGCATTCTCTTCTGAGTGTTTACATACATTGCCATGATGGTACATTAATTTAATAATATGTCACTCACTCTCCTGAAAGCCTCTCACAGATATAACTTCATATGTGTGTTTTACATATACAATCAATGTTTTTACATATAAACTCATTCTCCAGCAGGACACCCATTCTACACACACCACCAGTTTTCACCCTTCTTCTCAAAATACACCACCAGTTGTTGCCCTTTTCCCTCAAAATACATGTCTATACATCTCTAGATGGTTATACAGGTTGAAATGTTCATTGCACACTTTTAAAGAATAGAAAATCAACTTTTGAAGGAAAATCAACTGCTCATGAAGATCCAGATCTGGATCACTTTTAGGCCAAGTGTGATTTTCAGAGAATTAATGCTTACAAATAATTTTCTATAAAATGTTATTAGTGGAGACACGGTGGTTCAGTGGTTAGCACTGTCGCCTCACAGCAAGAAGGTCGCTGGTTCGAGTCCCGGCTGGACCAGTTGGCATTTCTGTGTGGAGTTTGCATGTTCTCCCTGTGTTGGCGTGGGTTTCCTCCGGGTGCTCCGGTTTCCCCCACAGTCCAAAGACATGCGCTATAGGTGAATTGAATAAACTAAATTGGCCGTAGTGTATGTGTGTGAATGAGTGTGTATAGATGTTTCCCAGTACTGGGTTGCAGCTGTGTAAAACATATTCTGGATAAGTTGGCGGTTCATTCCGCTGTGGCGACCTCTGATGAATAAAGGGACTAAGCAGAAGGAAAATAAATAAATGAATAATTAAAAAAGTAACTTACCACTTAAAGGGATAGTTTGGCCAAAAAATTAAACTTTCTCACTATTTACTCTCCCTCGAGTGGTTTCAAACCTTCATGAGTATTTGTTTTTTAAATATGTTGAACACAAAAGAAGGTATTTTGAAGAAAGTCAAAAACTGATGATAACCACTGACATCTCGTCAATGGCTGCCGGTTTCCAACTTTCTTCAAAATATCTTCTTTTGTGTTCAACAAAATAAAAAAAAACTCGTAAATGTTCAAAACAAGAAAAGAGTGAGTAAATGATGACAGAACTTTCAGTTTTGTGTGAACTATCCTTTATCAAGATCAACAGTTTGCTTTCAATGTACTTCAACAATCCTGCCACTAGGGGTCTCTGTTTCTCAATTAATTTGATTCAAGGCGCATTATTACTTTCAGAAACTTCCCATCAGCTAGTCTATGGGGGTTACATCCAAAGGTCACCACCGCCAAATCAAGATTTCTGATTGAATCCCTCATTCTAACAAGCTGCTGAAAAACGTGTCCTGTTTGTACATTTTGATCCCCATGCACCGTTAACTGCTTGCAAAACAGATGGTGCACCGATCCGCCCATGGGAGGAAAAAAAAGTGCAAATCTGTCTCCCGGTGCACTGTTTTCCTCCGGGGAGATCTCAGGCTTCGCTCAGCGTCTCCCCGGAGTGCTATAAAAAATATAAAACCAGACAGAGACGTATCGCACTTGCTGCTTTTCGTGTCAGAGGTAATCTCAATTGCCAGGGAACAAATATCACTAATTTTTAATGCTCTTTTAATGCTGCATGCTGCTACTTGTGGATTATTTAGCAGTCTGAGGATCCCAGAGCATTGCTTTCTCAGTGTTGCCTTCGGTCTGTGTGGGACTAGACAGAATTCGGGTAGATCCATGTTCATTTTTAAAGTACGAAATTTTGGCACATGCTTCTCTGGTTCTTTTTCAATCTCTCCGGCTAGAAATATTTTGGGTAAGATAGAGAAGATCAGTTTAAAAGGCAAATCTCGACAGGTTGTGTAATGAAATTAGTGTATTTTCTCATGTGATCAGAGAGGGTTTTACGTCTTGGAAATGCATTTACCTGCAGAGTTTATAGTGGATTTTCCAACTTTCAGAACAACAGTGCAATCAATGCGCATTGCTGAGGAAGAATAATTTCAGGAAAATTGACATGCTGATTTCAGACAAGCAGACAGAAAGCTTTGCCGTGTGCATTTAAAATGATAGTTTTAGGATGTAAAAGCGACTCCAAATGAAATACACATAGTTTATATACTAATCAACAGGGAAAACTGAACTACCGCATCGCCTGGTGAATGAAAGTGAGAGGAATTTTGTTTTTACATTTTATTGATTCTTAGGGTTGCAAAGTTGCTGAAAATTCATTCATTCATTCATTTTCCTTTGGCTTAGTCTCTGATTTTATCAGAGGTCGCCACAGCGGAATGAACCACCAACTATTCCAGCATATGTTTTATGCAGTGGATGCCCTTCAAGCCAGTACTGGAAAACACCCATACACTCTCACATTCTCTCACTCTCTCTCACACACACACACACACACACACACACACACACACACAC
>CAIGQV010019951.1:23436542-23468735 GCA_903798115.1 Danio jaintianensis | reverse complement strand
GTGTGTGTGTGTGTGTGTGTGTGTGTGTGTGTGTGTGTGTGTGTGTGCGTGTGTGTGTGTGCGTGAGAACTGATATATTGGTGCTATGTAAATAATTGTCAAAAATATTTTTCAAGGTGTTACACACATTGACATGTTTTTATGTGATTTTACACTGGATATGCAAATTTACAGTATTTTCCTGTTATTTTACGATTTTTAACTATTTCAGAATAACATTAAAAAAAAATAATAAATTAGTAAAATTCTGTAAAATAACAGTGTAGTTTATTCTTATTTATTATTGCCTTTATTTCCCATTGATTCCCAACATTCCCCATTAATTTCCATGAAAAATTCCAGCTTTGAAAATTGTGTAAATGTGATTCCCACTTCTGATTCCAATGTGGTAAAAAAGGTCAAACATTTAAATTTCAAACATATTTACTCTTTGCGATTAGTTGCGATTAGTTGTAAATAAAATGCAGCACTGGACTATATAAAAACGAATGACTCATTTAAAAAAGCTAAATCTGGTAATGTTTTAGACACTCGTTGGCTATATGTGACCATAAACCACAAAACCATGCAAATGTTTTTGAAATTGAGATTTTTACATCATCTAAAAGATTAATAAATTAGCTTTCCTTTGTTGGGATAGAACCATATTTGGCCAAGATACAACTGTTTGAAAATCTGTAATCTGAGGGTGCAAAAAACTTTAAAGCTGTCCAAATTAAATTAAATCAAGAATTATGATTGGTCAAAAAAACTATTAATCAAACTCCTTGCGAAGGGTCCAATGCCAAATGTAATTTACACTTTGCAATTTTGAAATTCATGAAAAAATGTAGCTATAAAGCATGAACACATCAGACTAGGGCTGCATAATATATTATTTCAGCATCGATATCGCAATGTGTGAATCTGCAATAGCCACATCGCAGGATACGCAATGTCAAGTTGGGATTATAGTTGATCACCATCACAGTTCTGAACGTGATTTGTGAAGTCATCGCAAAGTTTAACCCCAAAATAGAGTGAAAGATTTTCATTTGGATGTGTTTTTAAGAGCTGTGACTGTGTGTGATTTAAGCAAACCTAAACCAAGAGATTATAAAGGTATATAAACGAAAATTAATTGTATTTAATTACTTATACTATGAAGACTGTACACTATACAGTGTTATTTTATCTATTATTATACAATTTCTTGTACACCTATACTGTTAGATTCCACAGAAAACCATAAAATCATTTTGTATTTGTTCAATACAAAATGTAAAACTGAACAAAATGTAAAAATATGTATTCATTTCAAATACAGTTATATGTATTCTTGTGAACTTATATTCATATCGCAATATATATCGCAGACAAACTATCGCAATATCGGTTTTTGTCTAATATCGTGCAGCCCTACTGATATTGATGCAAATAAACGCATCAGTGAATTATCAGCTCATAAAACCTGTTCAACAAATGTTTGCTGAGGCAGGTGTGTAAAACGCTGTTCATGATCGTCTCTTTTGATTACTCTACACCTGTGTAACACATGCTGGTGCTGCACTGGCTTGTTTATCCTCTGCAATTTGGTTGCGAGGAGACTTTATTAACCAATCAAACACCTGCAAAGTAAACAATGGGATTTTGTTTCAAGTAGGAATATAAAAACGCACCTAAATGTAGAGTTCACGGTATGAACTTAATAATGAATTGTTATTGAATATAAAGTCAACATGAAATCACTTGGGGGCGAGATTAACCTGTCAATCACATGAGATCCACCAATAGAAACCACAGGCATTCAATCACGTGCATGTGGAGAAAATCAAGTCCCGCCCTACATTTCTTCTAGTTCAGGTTATTGTTTCAATCAGATACATGACAAAATATAGAATAAAAGACTATTTTATGAACGGTACGTTCATTGGTTTTAGAGTCACAAATCAGTATGGGTACGGTATAACAGGAATAAGCAACAAATCTCCAGTACTAGCTTCTTCTGTTTGTTTTGAACAGGCAAAGGTTTTTGTCACAATCAACTACAGAACTGAAGAGCTTCTTGGGATGCAAAAGTACAAAATAGTGTTGCATGCTTCTGTTTAGCAATTTAACGGTACAACGGCAACATGGCCGAACCACTCCTGAGTGCTGCATCTCAGGTTTTCAGACGCTTTCTTTGTGAATGGCTCCTCAGTTGTTGTGCTGTTATGGTCTTTTGTTTCTTATGCCGAGTTCAGACTGCATGATTGCGTCGCAGATGTTTTCACACTGCATGATCTGAGGTAGCATTTTGTCGCTGCTGTGTTTACACTGCAAGATGGATTGGCGACAGGGGGTTTCACACTACATGACTTTGCAATAGTAGAATCGCTTTTGTCTCGGTCCCCAAATTAAAGCCTACATGGATTGCTTAATAGTGCACAAGAGAACTAAAACAAGTTCATTTAGGCAAATTACATTTTATTGAACCAAATCGTCTGCGACACGGTGGCACAGTGGGTAGCACAATCGCCTCACAGCAAGAAGGTCGCTGGTTCGAGTCCCGGCTGGGTCAGTTGGCATTTCTGTGTGGAGTTTGCATGTTCTCCCCGTGTTGGCGTGGGTTTCCTCCGGGTGCTCCGGTTTCCCCTCACAAGTCCAAAAACATGCGGTATAGGTGAATTGGGTAAGCTAAATTGTCCGTAGTGTATGTGTGTGAATGAGTGTGTATGGATGTTTCCCAGTGACAGGTTGCAGCTGGAAGGGCATCCGCTGCGTAAAACATATGCTGGATAAGTTGGTGGTTCATTCCGCTGTGGCGACCCTAGATTAATAAAGGTACTAAGCCGAAAAGAAAATGAATGAATGAATGAATGAACCAAATCGTCTTATTACAATACTTTTTGAATGATCATGTGACACTGAAGACTGTATACATGAGGAATCACAGGTAAAAATTCTTTGCTAAAGCATTATAAGCCATGGTCTAAAAAAAATCGTAATATTACAACATTTTATTTGAATCAAATAAGTGATTTAAAAGCTTTAATGAGTGAAGAACTACAATCCCATGATGCATTGCAAACGGCAGACTAATTAAAAACAATTCAGGAATCTAAAAATATTGAGACTCAATTACATCATTTGTAGGGCTTTGCTTCTTCCGACTCTGATCTGTGGATTTTTCTGCACAGCCTCATGGGTAATGTAGTTTTTCCTTCATGAATGATACTATTAAACATGATTGTTTTTGAAGGCGTGAGACGCTCTTTGGGAGTGCAGATGCTCAAGACAGTTCTGGAGGTAATAATAACATAATAATAATAATAATACTGAACCATTGTGATGGACTTTGGCTGAGGGATTTTAGACTGTCCAAAACAACATTTCAGATGTTTTACAATGAGGTCTGTCCGTTGGTTTGTCTATTAATGCCGTCACATCGCGCCAAAGTTCTGACATGAAAGCAGAATTCGGTAAAAGTTTTTCCAATGTAGTTTATGCACATTTTTTTCTTATCGGATAAACAATTCGTTCTACTTAATTGTAAGCTTTTTTATGCATATTTTCAAAATGTACGTGCATCTATGTTTCCATTAACCGTTGTGTATGTGATACACAAAATAAAATAGGTGTTATTGAAAACAATTTTTAATTCAATTCAATTTAAGTTTGTTTGTATAGCGCTTTTCACAATAATTATTGTTTCAAAGCAGCTTTACAAAAGGTGCACATTATTGCATTACAATCAAAATCAGAAAAGTTAAGGTTATTGGTTAACATAACTTCACTAGTTAGTAATAACTTTAACTAATTAACTAGTAACTGATAGCTTTTAAAGGTCCCGAGAGATTAAAATGAAACAATTTAGATGTAAGTTTCAGTCTGTTTCTGTTAGTTTTAAGGATATCTATAAGCTAGTGTGCTCCAAAGCTTTGCGTTTAGAAGACCTGATATAAACATGCAAATCTTGCAGTTTGTCACTTCCGAAATCAAAAAAATGTTGATACTTCAGTTTCTCATCAAATCTTGACCAATCAAATGCTCTCTAGTATCTGACATGCCCTGCCCCTTCTCATTTGCTTTTCATTTGATGCGCTTGAGCTCAACCACTCTCACTGGCAGAGCTGTGATAAAAACTAAACGCTATTGGATGTTTTTTATAAAGGGGAGGAGCTACTCTATGTCCCACCCTCTCTTCTTTTTTCAGTTGAAATCATGTCAAACATCAAATAGAAATGCACATTTCAAAGAACTTCATGGGACCATCAACAGTTAAAGCTGTTATATAAAAACATGGTTAACCTGCAGTAGGTGATGTCTATGTGTACATGTTCAACGAAGTGTATTAGGTGTAATTAAATTCAATTTTCTGTATTGAGAAAACGAATGGATAATTTTCCATGCTCTGAGCCTCCTCTGTAGCATATACTTTAAGTATGTGGCATCAGTACGAGAGTTGGCACATTTCCAAGTGAAATTGTCAGACAGGTGTTTCAGACGGCGTTAAGACGACTTTCTTGACATCTACATTCAAACTGACAGCGCAGAGTGTGCTCGCAAAAAAACAGAAAAATCCAACATCCTCCAACACACTCGACGGAAAACAAGACCCAACACTTGACAGCTCATGTAGAAGAGATTATGACAGCCTGACATGTACGCGAACGCTGGGGGGGATTTGTGGCAGATTATAAACCTTGGCCCACTGCAGGAAAAGAGCTCAGGGACGCGTGATGCGATGTGGGCTGTGTAAAGGGAACTCATTGAGGATTCGGCGTGAAAAAGAGACGCTTCGCTGGTCCAGATGGGCTCGCGGTGAGGAAGCAATCACTGGCGCGGACTCGGAGATGAATTCATTTGCCAATAATTACATTTCAATCACTGCAGCTTGGGACGCTCTGCTAGGATGCCGAGGGCTTGCCGAATGAAGTCATATTAATGTGTGTTTGAACTTTGCAGGGGAACAAACTTTTTGAAAGGGAGTTTCGGAGCCGTGCCTGTCATTATTACTCGTCTGTCATTGCCTTTGGGAGTGTTGTTTTAAAGGTGTAGTTTATAATAGTGAATTAAAATTATGTCATTGTTTACTCACTTTTATGTTTTTATAAACCGGTGTTACTTTATTGCTTAAGTAGAGCAGAAAGGGAGGATGAATATCCTGGATTTTTTTTTTTTTTAAAGGGATAGTTCACCCAACCCAGCAGGCACACTAAGTCATAGGATGTTAATATTAGGGTAGATTTAGGTTGTGATGTCGGGTGAACAAAATTCAATGTCTAGCCAATGCCTAATGACAACGTTATTTTGACGTCCAACAACAACATCACATGACGTTGATATTTGGTTGATTTTAGGCTGTGTTGGAAAATGACCAAAATCCAACATCGAGCCAACATCTTAAACCAACGTCATATTGATGTCAAATACTGACATTTATTCGTCAGGTATGGCAACCAAAATTCAACGTCTAATAGATGTCATAGTGGTAACGTCCACACAATGTCAAGCTGTAACATCATCAGACGTTGATATTTAGTTGATTTTAGGTTGGACGTTGGACATTGTCCCAAAAAACGTTACCATCCGAAGGCAGAGGCGCTAACCGCAGCTAAAAACAGCTTTGTTTACACATTTGACTACATTACAAATTGGAGATGTGAACCTACACTGGTCTCACGGTTTGGTTCGGTTACGATTATCATGCCATCGATTCGGTTCAATTCGATATCTCGGTGCATCACGGTGCATTGACGACGCTTTCCATACACCAATTTATATTTTACTTCACAGCACAAGAATTCTTGTATTAAAATGTATAATTTTTTATATGTATAACATTTTATATGTTTTTGTAATACAATTTTGTCCTTTAATACAAGCAGTCAGATATATGAACTGTACCTTTAATTCTACCTGCTCAAAGAAAACACTCTGCATCAAACAAAACAGAACAACATGAGCATTTAAAGCAAACAAACAAACGTACATATTATCCCGCTTTCTTTTTGAGCATTGTCAAGCGAGTTGTTAAACAACTATGATTGGTCATGCGCTCAACAGAAAGGGCTGCGATTGGCTCTAACGCTCTGGCGCTGTTCACCGATGAGTGACACTGATAAACGGACGTGGCGATCACAGCTGATCCATGAGAGACGCAGTAGAGAAAACTTGCTCTGCAGACACGCTCGTGTCTGGATCCAGAAGTATCGCTGTAACAGCCGAGAGGAGAAGAAATGTCACGCCAGCAGGTCAAAGGTCCACAGTGAGAGAGAGAGAGAGAAATGGAGTTTACTTTCATTTTCTCCACAGCTGTACAATAGGGGCTTCTGCTGTAACTTCAGTGTCAGTTAATGACTGTCCAGCAAAGTGTCTGCGTTTCAATTACTCGTGCTCGCCTCCCTCGCCATAGTATTCTACCGCGGCATAGCCCATATGAGATAAATGACCTCAATACATAATAACCGATTAGGATCTATTACTTGACCGATACCGAATTGTCCGCGTGTGCATCGCGGTGCACCGAAGAAACAATTAATTTTGACACCCCTATTACAAATGCTGATGATATGAAGGAACACTTTTGCATGTCGAGATGTGCATTTGAGTGTGTGCTGCTGCTTGTGAGATACTTCTTAAAAGGAAAGACTACCGGTGTTGTAGGTTACTCAAATCTGACTAACCGGAGCACTCCTTCACGTGCAACGTTGAAACAACATAGAAACAACATAGAAACGTTACCTGACTAACATGCAGCAGCTAAATGTTTCTGGAGAAGGATTCAAAGGCAATTATTTTCATAAACAACGTGAATGTGAATGCGTCTGATTGGCCGCAGTAGACTTCCCACGTCAATGCATTCTAAACGTGAACGTGCTCTTTCCGGCAATTTTCCTTCTGCGTTCACACAGAGCAGCATTCCGGGAAATGACCGGTAATGTTACAACTTCTCTTTCTGGAAAATTGCCGTAACGAATTGACCGGTATTTTCAAAAAGGGCCCGTTCACACATGATCCCTTTGAGAAACACATGAGAAAAGTTTGTATGTGTGAAAGGGGCTATAGATTCAACGTGACTAATATTCACACAGATACACAAACATCCCACAAAATGATTTATTTCAAACTGAAGATATGAAGTAAGTTTAGAGTAAAAACTTGCAATGCAAACAGCTGTCATTATTGCAGAATGTTTATCTTTGGTTTCATAATTTCTACATTTAATCGTCTACGATTATGAATGCAGTTTTGCATACGCTGTAAACAATATCATTTGTGATTTTGTGTTTTTATTAACTTTTTTTCCCTATTTATTTATGCATTACGACACCATGATCTTTCTTCCAACAACTTTTAACCTTGAAAAGAAGCTACTTTTATTGACATGTTTAATAGTTTAAAGTGATATATTGTCTGGGTTGGTGTTGTATATTACGCTACAAAAACCTTGTAACAAACTGCCAGTACATTTTCTGTTATTTTACAGATTTATTTCTCTATTTATTCTTTCTTATGCATTATTATTGTTATTTCAAACCACTTAAATGTCAATAAAAGTCACTTTGTTAAACTGTCGATTTAAATTTTCAACATCTAAAGTCGACAGAGCAGAGATCAACATCCCATAATGCAATTCACAACCATTAAATAAACGGAAAAATACTTGTGAGTCAGAAAATACGGTAAATGTTAAGTAACAGATATTTTTTACAGTGTAGCTTGTCAGTGAACTATGGCTCTATGTAGTAAACGCTGCCCAATCAGCAAACATATAATGGAGATTTACTGCTAAACCGCTTTTACAAAGCAAACACCATCACCTTCGATTAATTGCTTTTTACTACAAAACAGACACAAGAAAACACCACGAATAGTCCATGAATATGGATTTGGATCAGTGACTAAAAAAGACAATTGCCATTGCTGGGTAAACAGTTTCTTTAAATGCAAAAACGCCAATTTAAGTACTGAATATTTTTGTCATACTCTGGTGGTTCGGTCTTTCCTCATCACGGAGGCGACACGCTGATCATTGTTTTCGCTTTGGACTGAATCCATTTACAAGCTCCGCCAGGCCTGTTTCCCTGCCTGTGTCTCTCCGTCTCCTTCAAGGGCAGATTTCTGATTACAAAATCACTGATAATTTCACCACCGCCCCTGCATTCGATTCATTTTCAGCATAACATTACAGAGGCCGGCCTTTTTTCCTCTGTAAACCCATCCGGTAGTGAGTCCAGTCACGTCAGAAGTTTCTGCAAGGGAAAACTTTATAATCCCTGTTCACTCTCAACAAACACAGCTCTCTGTGTGCCTGAGCAAAACACCAGGAACACTGAATGCAGAACACTTAGCTTGGGTTGGAAACTCGATAATCGATTAACAAAGTTTAGAGAGATTTCTGTTTTGAAATCTTTGTTTACTGAGTTTAAAAAAAGCCCAGAGAACCAGATTGTAAAAGCTGTGGGAATACCTTGTGAAGAGATTCAATAGGCTATATGCACAGCTAGTGTTTTTTAGCCAAAGATAAACTTCCGGCGAAAGGTTTATGTGACTATTTTCAATTTCATAAAGTTCCTTTTACAGCATCGATGTTGTAATGTAATCAAAATATAATCAGTTAAATAAACTTCACCATTCATTTCTTTGTTCAAGCGTAAAACGAGATGAAAGACCGTGTAAGAGACTGTATAAACTGTAAAAAATATGAACGTAGTATCCGTGACGTCACCCATAGGTTCCTGAAGAGCGCAAATGAAGCTATAAGTGGACGTGGCCAACCGTCAGCATTTTGTTTGCGCATCATCACACCAACCGGGGGTAACAGAAAAAGGGCAAAGAGGCGGAGCGTGAGCAGAGCTACAGATGCCTGCTAGCATTTTGCTTAGATGGGCTTTTCTTTGAGAGAAACGCTTAATACTAGGGATGTAACGATTCACCGTGAGCCGGTTGAAAATCGATTCAAATATGTGACGATTCAAACCGGTAGAAATGTTGAATGAATCGCGATACATGTTTTGAACAGAGGGGGCGCTGTGTTTACAGGCGTAAACTCGCTTTACCTACACATCAGCGGCGAGCAAGAGGTGGGGTGGCAGACTAAAATGACAGCGGTGAAGTGCGCCAGACAAAACACAAACTGTGTGCAAATACTGAAAAAAGACGCTTACACTGACAGAACAACGAATATGATGCAGCACAGTGAAAAACTACTGTAACAGACGTCTATACGCAAAAAGCTATTAATAGGCCAAATAGACCACGCGGACTGGAGGATTTGCAGCTCCGCTTGCTCTGATGAGTGCTAACGTTACAGAGATCACACGGTGCATCAGTGTTAGCGAAAGTGTGAAGATGTTTTTCAGACTGAAAACTGAAAAAGCTGTGCTGTTGCAGAACCAGGTATTAGATTGTTCCTTTTTTACCCTCTCCTTTTCAATTTAGTTTATGCATATTTTAACCATTTGCTTATTATATCATATATTATAATCAGTATTTTATGCCAGTGGCCAGTCCCCTGGAGCAGAGGGCCTATTGGCCACCTATGTACACACTGCTCTCTGGTTTAGGAAAGGCTTTCCTCTCCACACCAGCCATCTCAGTCAACAGTGAAAGAGTTTTTTCATCAGCAGGGGACACTGTAAATGTGCAAAGATCTCAGCTTATACCAGAACACATAGACATGCTGATATTTCTTTAAAAAAATGTCAAATCCCAGCACAGTTGAATTCGAACCTTCTTTCATTTGTATTGTTCATTTTTGATTTGGAATTTGTTTTAAATTTGTAATGTAGCTGCACAGTCAAAGTTTTCCTTTGTTTGTATTAAAGTCTTATTTTGTTTGCATTATTCACTTTTTTATTTGGATTTTGTTTTAAAATTCCAATTTAGTAATTGCAGAAAAGATTGCAGAAAATTGCAGCATTTGAGGAAAAAAATGAAAGAGCTCTTGTTCACCTTAAATTTGTCTCAAATAATTTTGTTGAAAGAATCATGACTAAATCGTGAATCGTGAAATTAGTATCGTGTATCATATCAAATCGTGAGTCCGGTGAATCGTTACATCGCTACTTAATACTTCATTACCTGCGATTCGTTTGTGTTCTGACCACATGTGCTTGGCTGTGTACTATATCAATAAGTGTTTAAGTGTCTTTTAAAAACACTGTTGTAATACTTTGAGCCACTAAGCATTGATCTTATGACGTTTTTCTACAGGAGTAAAACGTGAAGTACTTTCAAATACTTCAAATATAGTCTGTGTTAGTAAACGCAAGACTATTTATTAAATGCGGGCATAACACTGTATGACAACATTTCAGATGACTGTTCTATAGCCGGGGCTGCACGGTGGCGCAGTGGGTAGCACGTTCGCCTCACAGCAAGAAGGTCGCTGGTTTGAGCCTCGGCTTGTGTCAGTTGGCGTTTCTGTGTGGAGTTTGCATGTTCTCCCCGTGTTGGCGTGGGTTTCCTCCGGGTGCTCCGGTTTCCCCCACAAGTCCAAAGACATGCGGCATAGGTGAATTGGGTAGACTAAATTGTCCGCAGTGTATGCGTGTGAATAAGTGTGTATGGATGTTTCCCAGTGATGGGTTGCAGCTGGAAGGGCATCCGCTGCGTAAAACATATGCTGGATAAGTTGGCGGTTCATTCCGCTGTGGCGACCCCTGATTAATAAAGGGACTAAGCCGAAAAGAAAATGAATGAATAAATGTTTATATTCTCAGACTGCATGTTCCTCTCACCTGTGCCCATTTCATTTGTTCTCTCGTGACTCCTGAGCGCCTCCTAATGGTGTGGCACAGCATCTGCGAGTAAAAAAAGCAAAGGCGTTTTAAGCACATCTCCAGAGTGCAATCAATCACAGCTCCTCTTTGTATCAGTCATCCATTGCTATTAGAAATGAGCTAAACTGATTAGAGAGGAAGCACAGAGGACTTTTATCATCCGTCTCTCTCTCCTTCTCTCTCCGTCTGTGACGCTCTGAGACAAAGCACTATTGGGTGCGAGGGATAAAACATTAATCTTCTTTTAGTAAGTGTGGTAACTGCTTTATTCCCGAGAGCTGGCCAGCGGCTGCCTTCCTCCAAATATGTTTTCTGCTCAATATTGCGGGGCAAAATGGGTTCGGGGTTTTATCCTCACTTATTAGTGTGTTACAGAAGTATGAGTGCATTTATATACTCAATAGTCGGCAGTGAGAGCAGTAAGAAATACACCGAAAAAATGATTCATTCGATTCACTCAGTTTTTTTAAAGGTAAGTGGTTGCAAACTATTTATATGGGCTGAATTTAAGCAAACAAATGAAGTTGAACATTACTACATTTAATTGGTTTGTTTAAATTCAGCCCATATAAATAGTTTACAACCATTTAGCATTTAGTTATAATTATATCCCAAACCAAAGCTGAATTTCATGCCCAGCTCGTCCCAAAACATATGCAGTATTTATGTATTTATGTGTGAAAGGCAGCAAGGACACAACAGGTACAGTACTTAAAAATGGACAGATATTTGATGATGGATGGACGTCATTAAGGACCCCTTTAAACTGGGCATTAATTTTTCATTCGCAGCTAGAAATTCTTTAGCTGTGGTGCATTTACACCTTATGAGATTTGATTCTCTGATTTTAACCAGTAAAAACGATGTAGCTTAATTTATTTTAATTTAAAATAAAATATATATGTTTAACTATTGTATTCATTTGTATTTATTTGCATTTTTATATTTAATTTAAACCTCATTTATACCACACTGCAAAAAATATCTCAAATTAAAAGTTTTCCATATTTGGTGATTCATGTTTTTATAATAATAATAATAAAATTAATAATAATAATAATAATAATAATTATTATTATTATTATTATTATTCATGCTTTTGAATTGCATCATGGGACACAGACCTTTCCTTCAACAACTTTTGGTGTTGAAAAGTTTGATAAAATTACATTTATTGACATTTTTGAAGAGATATATTGCCTGGGTTGGTGTTGTAAATTACGCTATAAAACCTAGTCATAAACTGCCAGTTCTTTTCTATTTATTTTACAGATTAAATTCACTTTATATTACTTCTTATATTAAATATTGTTTCAAACTACTAAAATGTCAATGAAAGTAAACTGCAGCGTTTTGAACATCAAAAGTCGACAGAGCAGAGATCAATGTCCCATGATGCAATTCAAAACCGGTGAAATCACAAAATACGTAACCTGTTAATTAACATATATATATTTTTACAGTTTATTTAAGTCAAATTTTTTCAGATACCAAGATCTTTAACAAATAAATGAAACGAAATGCAGCCTTCTCTTTTCCCTCAAATGTTTCAGTGGTCTCTTCAAAATCCATTTATACTTGGCTTTTAATTCTGGATCTGTTAATTAACAGATATGTTTTTTTTTACAGTTTATTTAAGTCTAATTTGTTAATTTTTTCAGATACCAACATCTTTAACAAATAAATAAATGAATTAATTTTGCAGATTTGTCTCTCAAATGTTTCAGTGGTCTCATCAAAATCCATTTTACTTGGCTTTTAATTCTAGATCACAGCAAACACGTTCATGTCAGCTGTAAAGACGCCAAACGTTACGTCTGTTTTTACACTGTTTATCTTTGTTCTGTCTGATCTAGAATGAATGGCTTTCCATAGACAGCCAATCCGGCAGACAGTCCTGCATTCGTTGTCCAAAAGATGACCATAGTGAGAAGGTTGACTGGTTTGTAAACCCAATATCCCTGAGCATCTGATGGTCGGCTGAAACATCTGCTGTCTCATTTGCCATTCTAATTCAAATCCCTGCGTGGCCGAGCAGCCAGAGAGCGCTTTAATTGGCTCAAATTACACCAGGTTTTTTTTTTTTTTTTTTTCAAAAAATGTTTTCTGAAATATTTACTGTCATGTCTCATTGAGGTCACTGGTCACGGACACTTACTGACAAACAGCTTGACAACATCTTTTATAATATTCAGTGAGTTAGACTTTATTTAATTTGGCTAAAGGTTTATTTAAACCACACTGAACTAAACTACACTGAACTTCAACTGTGAAATCTGGACTTTACTAGAACTATGTTAAGCTGCTTTGACACAATCTATATTGTGAAAAGCGCTATATAAATAAACATGAATTGAATTGAATTTAACCTTGCGTTCTTTTAAATTTGTAGAATCTTTTTCTTCTGAAGAACACAATATATATATGTGTGTGTTTTTAAAATGTGGTACTTAAAGGGATATTTCACCCAAAAAATGAAAATGTACTCACAATTTATGCACCCACAAATGGTTCAAAGGCTTTGAGTACACAAGAGAAGGTATTCTGAAGAAAGCTGAAATCCTGTAACCATTGACAACCATAGTAGGAAAAACAAACACTATGGAAGTTAATGGGTGCCAACTACCAGCATTCTTCAAAATATCTTCTTTTGTGTTCAACAGAAGAAAGAAACTCATGAATAAACAAGTAAAGGATGAGTACATTATGACAGAATTACAATTTTGGGATGAACTATCCCTTTAGGCTTAAAAAAACATTAAAAATGTACAGTGAAATATAATTAAAAATAGGACCAATAAGAGCTAGATTTTTATAAATGAATCATTTGGGCTTTGTAAACTGAATCAATTGATTCTTTGAAAAGATTCTATTCAAAAGAATAATTGATTTTTGCTCTGTGTTTAAATACATCCACTAACATATTTGATGTTAAGAATCAGATCAGTTCAACAAATCATTAAACCGAATCAATGGATTCATTGAAGAGATTGAAGTTAAAAAAATGATTCTGATTTCTTATGATGTCTGCATTTCAGCAGCACATGAATTAGATTTGGCTTTTTAAAATGAATGAAAAAATTTAAATTCAAGATTGGTTCAGTTTGTGAATGAATCACTTACACAGACTTTGTGAGCTGAATTAATTAATTGATTACAAAAGAATTACAAAATTCTCTCATCATTTAATCACTCACTTAGTTTACTTGGCAAAAAGATGACAAATGTTTGATCTTTTTTTTTTCTTTGCAACAATAAATGTGGACCAGTGTTTTAAAATTATTATAATAATAATCATATAAATTACATAAAATCTCAGTACATAAAAAGTTTTACTTTATATTTCCTTAAAAAATAGATAAATGGGTTTAAATAATAACCAAAATCTCCTGCCCCAGATTATTTGTTGCATTAGTGTGGTGTGATTGACTCATTTCGCTAGCTGACAAATCTTTATTTCTTTTCTCGCCATATTTCATTTGAGCCGGTGTGCTTTGTTTTCACTTACATTAAAACTATATATTATTTTTGGATAATTGAAGCTGTAGGTTGGGAATCGTCATTTACTTTTAAATCCTGTTTTCTCCTGGTTTGTGGCAGCGAGGGAGAAAGGGAAGTTTTGTTGTAATTTTATTTGGGGTTCTTTATTTTAGCAGGTAAGTTAGGATTATTTCCCCGCAAGTTAGTTGTCTTTTTGTTCATTATTTTGGCCTGGATTCGAAGATTTTTATTTTCTAAACCTATGTGAAGACATATTTAATTGGGTGAGTGGAGGGCCATATTAATTTGCCAATATATGTCTTTGAAAACAGGTGATAGGTTAAGCCAAAGGGGTCATAAATGAGCACGAGAGAGGACTTGTCAGGATCTGTGTCAGAAAAGCATTAAATGTATACAACATATGTTGAAACTGTCATGTATGTTTGAAAAGACACATACTGTATGGGAGAGAAGTGTCCAGTTTAGATGTTTGAAAACAAACACTAGTCATGATTGCCAAATTTGAACTGTATGTGGAAAAACAGTTATGAGTACATTAGATATTTACATTATAAGGGCCAACAAGATGAGGGGGCTTTAAATTGGGGTTGTAAAGTAGTAGGAGCTGGGAGAGGCCTGTTGAACCAGGAACCAGCTGTGAAAACACAAAGGTGGGGGGAGGCAAGGATAAAGGGTATGGTAAATTTGAGGGACATTGGATTTGTCCTGTGGAGAGACTGAGATGGGTTTGTTCCAGGCTGTCTCTGCTTTTTTGGAAAATATTCCAATAAAGTATATTCTTCTGATATTCAAAACCTCCGGACTAAGTTTGATTCATTAAGAGAAAAGACGGAAACCACGACAGATTCCCTTCCGAAGAGATGCTTCCGAGATCTTTATTTAAAAAAAAATAAACATTGTTATTCCTTGCTAAATCTGTTGTTGTTATTGTGAGCTGGGACAGGAGAAGGGGAAAACCCTAAATTTATTATTTAAAAGTTTAATTTATACTTTTGTTATTGTTCCCGCCAACCCTAGACTGGTCGGGACGTAACATATTTAACAAACCGTTTACTACGAATTTTATGTAATTTTGCTCACATGGATAACTGAATATTAATCAGATGACGTCATTACGCTGCTGTGTTGTCAGCCAATCATTGCATTGCTGATCATGATTTTGAGGATCGATAGATCTGTCCTTCACAACACATGCAGCGACCTCAGATCAGTTCATCCAGACATTTTAATCTGATTTGCGAACTTGTTTGAAGAACCAAATTGGCCAGAGATCAGTTATCAAGATTAAAAGATCCAGTATCTGTCAAATCATCTTAGATCATTTAAGCGAGGTATGAAGAACGGACCCCTGGTTGTAATAATGTGCTATATAAATAAAGTTGATTGGTTGATTGATTGACATTGTTGTTTCACAGTTTTTTGGCACACAAAATTGTTCTTGGAGCTTCGTATGATTACACTTAATCCACTGAAGTCACATTGAATGTTTTGACAATGCTTTTGGAAACTAAAAGTCTCAGCATCCTTGCGGTTTATGAAGGAACAGAGAGCTCCAGGATTTCATTGAAAATATTGAAAAACAGAAAAAGACGCGGTCTGTATGGCCGTTTTCAAATGTATCCGAATTATTGTAGATGTGATTTCAGGAATACAATTTACAAACCGATCATTCAGACTGCCTTTGTCAACTAAAACAACTGATTCACTGAAAAGATTTAAATCAAAACAACAATCTGTTCACAAATCAAACCTTCGAAGAGTTGGAATATACTGCAAGATTTGAATAAACCATTTTTACTCTGCCCTTTTCAAAGCCCTCGTCATCCTTTACTTTCAATTAAAATAAAAAAGTTCAAGAATCCTCTTTCTGTCCTTCACTGTAGAAAGTTCAGAACGACACAAGAGTAAATAACACTGCGAGTTTCACTTCAGTCAAACTATTCCTGTAATGCCAAATTTATTGAATCATTTCCATAAAACGGCGGCCATAATTTAGCGAATCTATTTGAAAACTTCTCTTCCTCGACTTCTGCATGGCTGACAGACTTTAATGGAAAAAAACAAATGACTTGCACCGAGAGAGAGGAAAGAGTCCGCATCTCCCTCTAAACTCTCCAGCGGTAATACATTTCCAACTTGATTAGAGGTAAAAGCTTGGAAGTTCTTTCATTTCTGTTGATTTAGTTGATAAAATGGAAAAAGCTATTTCTTCTGGAATCCGAAAGGTCCATTTCTGTCCGTTCTCTTGTAATACCTGATTATTAGGGATTAAATTCATACTCTGAAAGGATATTCTGCACAAACTATGTCAGCCTGAGAGCGTCGTGATATATTTTAACAAATACCAACTTAAACTTTTCATGCGCCACTAAAAAAAGACAGCAGATTTGTGGCCATTGTGGAAGGAATGCAAAGTACAGGTTGCTTTTTGTTTGTATTAAGATGTCCCGGGGCTGTAAAAGCATGCTGTGCCATTTAAAAAAAACCAAGCCATCGCGAGTAAAGCAAACATATGAATAGGCACTCAGGTTTGACCCGGCCTCTGTTTGTTAGTCTCCATGCGTCGCACCTCTTATAGACCTGGCTGACAATAGATGTGGGTGGTAATGTGAGTTTCTGAGAGCTGTTGTCAACATCGGCAAAGTGTATCATAAAAAAAGGCAGTCTCAAATCTCACGCTGGCCTCACGTTGAGTGTGTTTAAAAAAAGTGAGAAGGAATTTGGAGCCAGGCTTCATTTCTCATTTAACAGCGAATGGCTTTTGCTAAACGCAGCTTGAACTAAACAGTTCCGTCCTAATTCCCACCAGTAAAACGTGTTCATTATTCATTTCGGAGACGCGATTGCTTTGTTTCCTCTCAATAAAACTTTGTAGTGATTATTCATTTTTTTGGTGCATAATACCTGTTCTGAGTCATTAGGGAATTATGAAAGTAGGAAATTTATTTGCAAACAATTTCGGGGCCTGCATTTAGATCAGGAGTTTGTAAATTAGCATCAAAAAGAGATTTGCTGCCAGTATCGACATGCTAAGATTTCATTACGCCGACTGCTAAATTGTTTGTGTATTTGAGTATACTGTAATATACATTCATACACGATTAAGTCAAATATACATATTTATAATGAAGACTGCATATATGCATCAATGATTAAACTACAAACAAGGGCGTCTCATGAGTAATTGCACTTGATTATAATATTTAAAAACCCCATTCTATCTAAATGAGAAACTTATGGTTATTTATCCAGTGCATTTTAGCTCTGTATTATATGGTGTGGCTTAAAATTGACATTAACTTTAAAAATAAAATAATGAAATAAATGTAAAATAAAATAATATACATTTAAAAAAAAAATAATAATAATAAAATACATTTTAAATAAAATAAAATTATTTTTAAATAATAAAAAATAAAATAAAATAAAATAAAATAAAAGACTTTACTGGCTTTTGGATTGATGCAAAAACTAAGCTGCAATAAAGGTTTATGATTCTTAGATGTTGTTTTGTCTTTTTTTACAAACTGACACAAATTTTGAAGCCAATATACAATAACTAGAAGTAAAAAGCTTCATGTAAACTAAAAACAAAGTATACACTAATTCTGAAATTTCTTTCAGTCTTAAAACACATTTTCATTGAAAGTTTGAATTAAACACAATCTGGCTGTGAAAGCAAGTAATAAAGATGATTTTACCTGTTTGCTTTAATGAGATTTAATGTCCTTGACAGCATCTGTATTATGTGGTATTACTTATGTATGTAGTACAATAAAACATAAAAATATACCAAGTGTAACATCTGAGCAGGCTCTGAAGGAGCCTCCACCTGAATATTAAACAGTGTCATTTCCTGTCCCATCAGTTCCTGTCCATCGTTTCCTGTCCACCTTGTATAAAAACTGTGTATTCACACTACATTGAGAAAGTATTGCCAATTCCACTGCCTTACCGAACATTTCTTCAATGATATTGCTAATGCTTTCTGTTGTGATGTTTTCTTACCTCACGTTTTTGGATTTGCTTGTTATTAAACTGGCTTGCGTGTATTTCAACCCAAACCTATCCCTCGGTACAATAATCCAAATTATTTGGATCGTATGATCAGATTAATCTTTAATTTAATACATTATACATTGATTTTTGAAAGCAGCAAAAGAAAACTGCCCATAACCCAACAAGACCTTGCCGGTAAAGTCTAGATAGGATACATGGCTGGCCGGAAGTGTGAGTCGGATAGGATACAGCTGCTGATACGCACATTGATATATAATTTTCGTAACACTGTATAACAATAATTAAGATTTTTACAGTTTTGTGATGGTTAGGTTTAGGGTTGGGGTGGGGGTAGGCGTTAATAAAATACAATTTATTGGGTAATTTAATAAATAACATAAATAATACTCGGTACAACTTCTGTTTTTACAGTACTGTGATGGCTGGGTTTAGGGTTTGGGTGGGGGTAGATGTTAATAAAAAACAATAAATGGGAAATTTAACAAATAATATAAATAATTCTCGTTAACTTCCGGCTACAACCAGCAACAACTGACCTCGCCCCTTTTTATATCTTCCCTATAGTTACTAGACACGCCCCTTACTGCTGATTGGCTGCAAGTGTGTTTTGGAGCCTGACAGTGTGGTCAAAAATTTTTCAAATATTGCTTGGGGCACCTTAAAGCAAAGATACATTTAATAATGCCACTGAATTCAGGATATTGGACCAGAAGTGCTAAAATGCAAGCACATTTCTGGGTTTGTCCTACACATAAAACAAAAAGTCTAAAATAAATACAGTTCATCAAGTATTAAGAAATTACAGCAATAACAGTTTGGCTCACCTAAAAAACCTGCCATCATTTATTCCCCTCCACTTGTTCAAAACTTTGAACCCTTTGTTTTTCTTCTGTTCAACACAAAATAAGATATACCAGGGCTCACAATTGCAACCGTTTTGGCCGCATATGTGCCCGAAATTTTATCTATGTGACTTTAAAATATATTTGGGAGCATTTGTGTGGGTGCATAAAATTGTTGCCGTGCCCAGATTTAGGAGACATTCATCTTTGCACCTAAAAACATGAAACGCAGCGCTCTGGAATAGTTTAAAACAGTCGTCATGTCAACTTTCTACAGTAAACAAATCCCCCCAATGCTTGCCCCACCTCCAAGCTTTTCTGATTGGCGCACTGGTCTAAAACTGAATGCGAATGGATTGGTTAATATCAGCTGTCGATCATTCAGTCAATGCTTTCTGCCTTCAGGTGACGGGGTCACGGGGAGCAACAGCCGCAAAAATGTAAAGCGCTTAAGATGAGAGAATGAAAATAACACTGAAAGATTTTGTTTTAGAAACTACCTAAAGTTACAAATAATGGCACATCTAATTAGTGATACACTTTTCGATGAGTGGATAAGACTCCTAAAGCCATTCACTGTAAAGACTGTGGGACGGAGTTTTCAGGTAACAGTGTTTGCCACTGAATCTACACATTTTAAGCGTGAGAGGTTCTATTTAATCCTTCATTTAATCGTCTATATATAAAGTTGAACACCGCGTACACCTTCGCAAAAGGGCTTGCATTCATTAAGCTTAAATATTGCAGCTCATGAAAAGACCGTTATTGCTATTAAGATGACGTATGCAAATAATAAGTTATATGAGCAATATCACACGAGTAGCAGTGCGATGTGACTGTATATCGGCACTGGTGGGAGGCGTGCTTAGTGTCCCACCAGTGACGATATACAGCCACATCGCACTGCAACGAGTGTGATATTGCGTTTATACAACAGTTCAACGGCATAATCGTGTATATAAAAAAAGAAAAATCAAACACGGAGAGTCTAAAAACCCTTTTGTATTAGGAACTACTCTGCAGCGGACGTCAGAACAGCAGAAGCCATTAATGTCTAAAGTGATGACAAAACAGGTGATTTTGCTCACATTTTAAGATTATAAGGCTGAACGGCATGAAATGCCATCAATCTACAGAGATATCTCCCTACAGTATTACAGTCTATTACAGTCTACAGTATTTCTCTGTTGCAATCAGGATATCATAACAATTAACCCGGAAAAAAAGCAGCGCAATCACTATCAGATTGCTGTTGTGTTTGCGATAAGGAAAAACGCTAAACTTTCTTTCTCTCTTTCTTTCTTTCTGCCAACACAACACACATTCCTGATATTGTCCCATCTCACACTCAATACACTACAATTATTTGGTATAAATACAGCACTACAACATACAAAAGAAAGAGATCGATAGAATATCACTTACCTGTGTAACAATGATTTGATCAGCTATAGTTTAAAATCACGCTGTATTTTTCCTCCTTTAAGGGCTTATTATGCTGTCTCTGTCGCCATCTTGAGGATGAACAACGTCAATTGTCTTTGCTCAGTATGACAGGCTAATGGCCGCCAATGCGCTGTCTCTCAGAAATTATAAATATGTAAAATAGGCACTATCCTTATAAATAAACTGCATAGTTGCAATCTAAACAACTACATTCTCAACTAAAAAAAGCCTCAAAAGTACATTTTGTTGCCCAACAGCAGTAATATTTGTCAAACTGTAGAGTGTCCTCTGCTTGTCGCTGTATGTGGGAGTAATACACAAGGGTGAAGAGGTGGTACAAGTGCTGTTACTGGCAGAATATCGCACGGCTATCAGCCAATCAGATTCAAGAACCAGGCAGAACTGTTGTATAGATGTCAATATCAACTGTGCAATATCAGACAGCACCCGTGAGAACATCACAGTTATTATTGTTAACTCAGTTCATCTTATTTATGTCAAGCAGTGCGTGCAGGGCCAATGGGCGCATGCCGATTTTTTTGTTTGTTTGTTTGTTAGTTGTGATTAGTATTGATTTCAAATGCAATAAATCTGTTAATATAAAACTTGTAGTAACGGTGCACATACTTCTTGGTGGGTGCGACTAAATTTTGGCTGGCGCGACTACATTTTTAAAGTTAGGAGCACCAGTGCTACCAAGCAAAAAGCTTAATTTCGAGCCCTGTATACTTAAGTATGTATGTCCTATGGAAGTCAATGGCAAGCAGTTTCAACATTCACGTTTAATAAAGGTAGATATCTCTTTAACATGTTTCAGTATGTAGCATGGTGGGTGCTAGAGTCTTTGTGTAATTCCCTTTGGATTTTCCATCATTGATGTAGATGCGACAACATTCTGTGAACACAAAATGTTCCCTGTTCAGCAAAAAAATAAAATGATCATGTAAAAAAAAACTACTGAAAATGCTTATTTGTACATGTCAGGCTAGTACTGTGGTTTGCAAAGAAAAACACTGCATGCCTACATGTCATATACAGTCCTATAGTTCACAATTGTTCTTTTTTTGTCAAGCACTTAAGCATACAGAATGTACATGTGTGCAGGGGCGTAGCGGACATTTTAAAAGTGGGGGGGACAGCTGAATGAGATCCAAAATTTTACATTCATTTTATTATTAATCACCTGTTTCTAAATGGTCTGTCTCTAAAAGTGAGGGGGACGTATCCCCCCCGTCCCCCCCGGTTGCTACGCCCCTGCATGTGTGCATGACTTCACCATTACCAGTTACATGGAGACAAAACCCATTTGAAAGCCTAGTTAAAAAAAATTGTTTAGGCTTCCCAAAATACTTGATGTTGTCTAAATGAATGGCCAAACTGCATAAAAAGTTTTCAGATGTTAGTTGAAATCATTGTCATCTAAATGTGCCCTGTGATGAATAGGAAAGAGGCCAAGAGCTATGGGAGCCGAGCGAAGGCAGTGGCGTGAGTGTTAAGCCCAAAGTACACTTAGAGTTTTGATGTGTAGTGAACGCACACAGATGAATGCACAGCCGAACACAGTCAATTATGGGTCGTTCAGATGGTTGACAACAGAGAGTAGCAGTATGTTTTATGCAACGGATCAAATTGTTTCATTTCTCCTTATTCTTCCAGCAACTATAATTCTGCAGCTCTCACCTATAGTTGCCTACTGAGGTCAAGCAGGATTGAGCCTGGATGTGAGACCTTGGGGTTGCTACTTTAAAAGGTTCTAGTGTGGCCAACAGGGGGAGCTCTCTCTGTGGTCTGTGTGGGTCCAAAATGAATGCCAAAGTACAGTAATGGGGATAGGTCCTGTCTCTCTGAATGCCCTTCAAAAAGAGTAAAGCCGTCTTTCCACTGCACACGACATTCGGACTTGACTGCCAGAATACGCCCCCTTGTGGCAGTCGCACAGAATTTTCTGTTTTGTCGTGCACCATGAAAGAGAAGCTGTTTCTCGCGGTGTCCAAAATAAAGGAGCGCAAAAGCAAGAGCCTTTATTCTCTGTGCGTTCACCATGGTTGATTGAATGAATACTAGAAATTCATAGACCACTAAAGATTTGAGGGAATGTGGAGACAGCATTAAAAAAAAAAAAACTATTTTTTTTACTCATTTATGAATAGAAATGTGTTTTTTTTTTATACAGACTATTTTCTGATTCAAAAAGTAAAAAAAAAAAAAAAAGAAAAAAAAAAAAAGTAACAATTCTCATCTCGTGCACATGCATCTGATTGGACAGCACTAGAATACATCACATCCGCTCGGCCGGTTGAATACGGTCTAGTCGCAGAAGTTCAAATATTTTAACGAAGCCGCAGCTCAAATCGGATCCGAATTTTCCGTATACAGAGATGATCGGAACTCCACACAGTTCCCAGACTACTCTTCATTGGAAATGAATGACTTCCGGTCTGTCGCTTGTTGTTTGTCGTGTGCAGTGGAAAGGCGGCTTTAGGGTATGAGTCTGGCATCCTAGCCACCATCATGGCCTCCTTCCCCATATCTACCAATTGGCTTCCCCAGTCTGTCTCTCCTCCACCAATAGGCCTGTGTGTGGTGGGAATTGTTGTGCAGTGTGGATGCTGTACATTGGTAGTGGTTGTGTAAAGTAAAGAGTGCTGAGAAAATATATAACTATATAATGCACTATATAACTGATGCACTATATAACTGTAATGAGTTATTATTAACCTCTTAACCAGAACCACGTTTTTGAGCATTTTCTGACATACCCAAATAAAAATGTCTGGCTCTTAAACCCTGTGGTCTATGTTCACAATTCTAGTCTTGTTTGGAACTAGGCATTTGCTAGTTTGTTACTCAAAGTAGTATAGCAACAGAGTAAAACATGGTCAAATATAGGTAAAAGTGTTTTGCATGTTCTTTTAATGAAATTGGCTTAGGTCACAAAAAATTAACTACTCATTGCTGATTACTAATTATGTCGTTTCAACCCCCTGAGAACTTTGTTCATCTTCGAAATTAATTTATAGATGAAACCCAGGAGGGCGTCACGGTGGCGCAGTGGGTAGAACGATCGCCTCACAGCGAGAAGGTCGCTGGTTCGAGCCTCAGCTGGGTCAGTTGGCATTTCTGTGTGGAGTTTGCATGTTCTCCCCGTGTTGGTGTAGGTTTCCTCCGGGTGCTCCGGTTTCCCCCACAAGTCCACAGACATGCGCTATAGGTGAATTGAATAAGCTAAATTGGCCGTAGTGTATGTGTGTGTATAGATGTTTCCCAGTGATGGGTTGCAGCTGAAAGGGCATCCGCTGCGTAAAACATATGCTGGATAAGTTGGCGGTTCATTCCACTGTGGCAACCCCAGATTAATAAAGCGACTAAGCCGAAAAGAAAATGAATGAATGATGAAATCCGAGAGCTCCCTCATCCTCCATAGACAGCAATGATCTAGAGATGTTGAAAGTCCAGAATAGGAACCAAAATCATTCGTCAACCAAAAACAATTGTCAAAACATTTCATATCACGTCAGTGGTTCAACTACAATCATACGAAGCTCCAAGAACCGTTTTATGTGGCAAAAAAAAATGTAAATGCAACTTTGTTTGCCTATATCTTCTCTCCCATGTTAGGTCAGGGTGTGCGTTTACTACGAAAATGCCAACTTATCTGCAACCCTAACCTGATTTCACCAAGTAGGACATGTTCCTGGATCAACATCTGTGTTGATCCTGGAACAACATTCCAATCAGCCAATCAGAATCAAGGGACACGTTTACTGTTTATGTTAAGTTTAGGCTTACAAGTTGGGTTTATGCACTTCTAAATGATTGTTATTCAACTATTATTCCCCTTTTATTTTGGGAATAATTTACAGTTATGATTGTGTTTAGGGGTAGGGAATAGGTATGGATTACATTTTCGAACAAAAATGATGTTCCAGGATCGCATCGTATTTGGCAATATCAGGATGTGCGTATATGCAAGCATCATATTGCCTGTAATAAACGAGCACAGTTTTCTGGCACACAAAATTGTTCTTGGAGCTTTGTAGGATTTCAGTTGATCCACTGATGTCACATGGAAAGTTTTGACAATGTTTTTGGTTTGCGAAAATCAAGGAATCATTGCTATTTATAGAGGGTCAGAGAGCTCCAGGATTTCATCTAAAATATCTTAATTTGCACTACAATGATTAACGAAGGTCTCAGGGGATTGGAACGTCATGACATTTTCATTTTTGGGTGAACTAACCCTTTAAACTCCTTCCTCTTGCTTATTTTGTATTTTACCCTATAGATGCTACAATAGCTGGCTCACTGGGGAGTGGGTTGAGGGGTCTGTGAGGGACAATAGAAATGTATTGCGATGCATGTGAAGAAAGCATGAGTTGTTGGGAGTGGAGAGAGGTTGATGGTGCAAGTGAAGAGTCCCATGAAAGAGCTCTGGAGGAATAAAAGGAGGAGTGAGGATAATAGAAGATGACAGAAGACCAGGCCGGGACACTGCTGTTTGGTTTATTCTTTCTTCAGTGCTACATTTGTCTGTAAGGGACTTTTTATTATTATTACCTATTATGCCCCTTTTTACAAGTTAAAACAAGTCTCTGATGTCCCTAGAGTGTGTATGTGAAGTTTCAGCTCAAAATACCCCACAAATAATGTTTTATAACTCTTTGAAACTGCCCCTTTTAGGCTTTGATCCTAATTGTGTCACTGTCGCTTTAAATTCAAATGAGATTGTGCTCTCTTCAAAAGAGGGTGGAGCTACAAATGCCTATGTGTCAGTATAGTACTATGCTAATGAGGGAGAGATTGTCACTAATAGACGGGGCTTTCTCCCTCTGATGACACTTACAATGGGATAATGTCAATCAAAGGGTTTCTGCAGACTGTTTTTATGAATTATAAAAACTAATATTAATAAATTAATAAACATTAATTTAAACCCCTTATAAAAGTGATTTTTGCTAAATAGGTGCCCTTTAAGATTAGTTTACATAAACAATTCAGCAGTTCTTTTAACATGACTCCTAATGTCAAAACATAGAGAAAACAAGTTGCATTGTAATTATGCATCAAAACTAATGAGAAAACATCCACCGCCTCTCGCCTGCATTAGTCATTTTTAAGAAGACGATGCTCTGTTTAGTTTTAAGCAAAGCTAAATGAGAAGCCGTTTGTTTTGTAATTGTTTTGCATAGGCACTTGGACTTTTAATTAAGTCAAATTTTGACACATAACCCATAATTATGCATAATTTCTCAACGCGGCTGTTCAGATTAGTTAATTACCTTATGGGCTAAACCGATTCTGAACGCGCTTTAAGGTGGGCGTAAGTGCCGTCCTGGTGAGTGTCCACTCCAGCGTGTGCTGCATAGGTGTGTGACTTTTAATGTACCCAGAAATAGCCAAAACATCAGGTTTTGTTGTGTTTTAGTGGAGGAGATCCACTCTCAAACTTCAGCAAACGGCTGTGAACTCTGATCCTCAGAGTGCACTTTCACTTTCCGCCATCATTTATTAATACAGTGTCACCTGAGGTCTCCGTTCACGGGAAAGACAACAACACAGCGAGCATTCCCAGCTGACAATTACACTTAAACAACAGCATGTCCTCCTAATGAAAACCAAGGAGATGCTGCCACACACACACACACAGCTTACACCAGATGACAGGTCTGGTCCTTTGTGCCATTTCAAAGAGTAACCCACAGAATATCCCCACATGTTGTTGAACAGACGAGTGCCTCTTTTTTTTTATTTCTTAAGTGTGATAGATGGAGTTTGGCATTAAACTGCCTGACTGCCCGCATCGTGTCCCTATTCTCCAGGGAAGAGACCGCCGTCGAATAGCAATACAGTGCTTCCAGCAAAAGCTTTTGTTTCCTCTCAATCTGCAGCCACTGAATTGTTTCACACTTTTATTGGCTTCCTACATAGTGCCTTTGAGTCGAGCGCTTATCGAGGATAAATGCGCTCAGAACCGCAGCGTTTCATTGTTCACCGCTGGCTTTACTAAGCATTACTCAACTAAATTAGATACGTTTTCTTGCTCCAAATTATTCCCAGTAAAACTCACTGCTGAAATGGATAGCTGGTGACGAGGTTCTGTAGGTCTGAAAACACATCACAAATGTACTCATTGATGAGCTGCTTGCCTACACTACCTGACAAAAGTCTCGTCGCTTATGCAGGTTTTAGGAACAACAAATAATAACTTGACTTCTAGTTGATCATTTGATATCACAAGTGGCTAATATGAAAGGCAAAGGACTCTAGATTACGCTTATTTTACCAAAATAAAATAAGATCATGCCTTGATTTTTAATTATTTAATTAGGACAGTAAGTTCTGACTTTGCTTAGACAAAAGTCTCATCACTTAACAGAAATAACGTACAGTATAGAATATAAAGTCATGGTGCATCCATACATCTCTGCAATGACTCAAATAACTTTAATAAAGTCATCTGGAATGGCAAAGAAAGTGTTCTTGCAGGACTCCCAGAGTTTATCAAGATTCTTTGGATTCATCTTCAGTGCCTCCTTCATCTTATCCCAGACATGCTCAATAATGTTCATGTCTGGTGACTGGGCTGGCCAATCCTGGAGCACCTTGACCTTCTTTGCTTTCAGGAACTTTAATGTGGAGGCTGAAGTATGAGAAGGAGCGCTATCCTGCTGAAGAATTTTCCCTCTCCTGTGGTTTGTAATGTAATGAGCAGCACAAATGTCTTGATACCTCAGGCTGTTGATGTTGCCATCCACTCTGCAGATCTCTCGCACGCCCCCATACTGAATGTAACCCCAAACCATGATTTTTCCTTCACCAAACTTGACTGATTTCTGTGAGAATCTTGGGTCCATGAGGGTTCTAATAGGTCTTCTGCAGTATTTGTGATGATTGGGATGCAGTTCAACGGATGATTCATCGAAAAAATCTACCTTCTGCCACTTTTCAAAATGATCAACTAGAAGTCAAGTTATTATTTGTTGCTCTTACAACTGAGATCGACGACAAGCCATTCCTGTACTTATCATTTCGCTTGCTCTTAATATTTACATTAAAAATCATAGTAATGCTGCTGCTTTGAATGTGTCATTTTTATAAATGTAGACCATTTTAAACAGTCATGTTCGAATAACTTTAATACAATTAGTTGAATTGAATACTGATAATACTCAAATAATATTGATAAAATGCATTAATTGTCATAGTTATTGTATAAGATTTAAGATAAGATTTTTAAATTAAGAATTTCTTTGTTTTTTCGTTCAGTTGTTTGTTCAATTGTTGAAATAACACCATAAACTTTAAATTCAACCACTTTCGAGGACCTATGTTTGTTTTCAAGTACTTTCCAGGCCTTGAATTCATATGTCTGAAATCCAAGTACTTTCAAGAAGCTTGGGAACCCTGGCACACACTGATCTGATTCGGAAGACATTGGTAAACAGTTGGTACAGTTGGTCTAGTGAAGTCACATGGAATGTTTTGACAATGTTTTTGGTTCCAGAACGTTTCAATCATTGCTGTTTGTGGTGGGTCAGAGAGCTCCAGGATTTCATCCAAAATATCTTAATTTGCATTACAAAGATGAATTCTACCGCTGTTTTCACTCAACATTACTCATTACAGCATTATTCCCAGTAAAGTTCTCTTCTGAAGTGTATAGTGTAGTTGGTCTCACAAGGTTCTGTAGGTCTGAATTAGGCTGAAACGCATCACAAATGTACTCATTGATGAGCTGCTTGCCTATATTTTATCTCCCATGTCTGGTCAGGGTGTGCATTTACTACGGGCAGTACTGCAGTAAACGCACACACTGATCTGATTCGGAAGACATTGGTAAACAGTTGGTACAATTGATCCACTTAAGTCACATGAAATGCTTTGACCATATTTTTGGTTCCTGAACGTCTCTGGATCATTGCGGTTTATGGAGAGTCAGAGAGCTTCAGGTTTTCATCCAAAATATCTTAATAGCATTCCAAAGATAAATTCCACTGCTGGCTTTACTCAGCCTTATTCCCAGTAAAGCTCTCTTCTGAAATGTATAGTGTAGCTGGTCTCACAAGGTTCTGTAGGTCTGAATTAAGCTGAAACGCATCACAAATGTACTCAGTGATGAGCTGGTATCTTGACCTCAACCACAAGGCATGTCAGTTTGCATTATGGGATAGTCATTGCATAGTTCAAAAGGATCTACTGCAAAAACTCCTTATCTAGTCAAGAGTTATGATCTCATTTCTAGCCAACAAAATTATTATTGATCCTGTTTTAAGAATAAAATCATATGCCAGATTAGATTGTGTAAGATTATTATGATTGTTTTAAGATTATTTATATATTTTTTATCTTACTTAGTAAAGCTTAAAGTTTACCTGCAATTTTAGTTTAATTACAATCAGAGACATCATTTTGTATTTTTAAGACTTGATTTTAGCTGGAATAACTTGTTTTAAGGCTGCATGGCTGAATTATATCAGGGGCGGCATGGTAGCTCAGGGGCGGCATGGTGGCTCAGTGGCATTTCTGTGTGGAGCTTGCATGTTCTCCTCGTGTTTGTGTGGGTTTCCTCTGGGTGCTCCGGTTTCCCCCACAGTCCAAAGACATGTGGTATAGGTGAATTGGAGGAACTAAAATTGGCCATAGTGTGTGTGAATGAGTGTGTATGGGTGTTTCCCAGTGTTGGGTTGTGGCTGGAAGGGCATCCGCTGCGTAAAACATATGCCGGAATAGTTGGCGGTTAATTCCGCTGTGGCGACCCCTGATAAATAAGGGACTAAGCTGAAGAAAAATGAATTAATTATCTCAATCAACCTTAAAAACCTTCATTTTGTACCTCTAATATTACACTGTGTGGGTAAAATCAGACAGATAAATCCATTAAACTACAGGTGAACATGTCCATCTTGGACAATACTCGTAAATCTTAGTTTATCGAACAATATGCAAACTAGGCTCATTGGAAATACGTGCCTTATTCTAAATTTTTACGAAAGAGAATATACATTGCTCCGGAGACGTTTCGTTGCACGGTTCAGATGACAAATCCACTAGAGTGCGTGGTCTACATTTTTGCAATTCTGAAATACGTTACTTAGGGTACGTTTTGTTGTACATTTCAGATACACGTCTTGTCATACAGATCCCCAAGACCTGGGAACCACTGACCTAAACCCAATCATTTAAAAAAAAAAAAAGAAAAGAGGAAAGTGCGTATAAGTATATTTACCTTTATTTTACACTGCTTAACCAGACTCAAACCTGAAAGCTCTCTGAATCACAATTACAACGCCATACAAAATGAGCTTCCGAGCAAACTGACCCCGCCAGAAAAGTTGTCCATGAGGAGATAGATATTTGCGCCAAACTTTTTCGATTACAAATCATAGACACCGTTAAATAGCTTTGTGGTATTTTCTTGGTGATATGCAAAGAACTGCACCAAGATAATTCTTTATTTGTCAATAATATGTCCCTGCAAATATCATTAGTGTGAAAAGGAACAAAATCATTCCATTTCATTTGAAATCATACTGCCCCCTAGTGTTCATTTTACCCAAAAGTTGATTTTTGCAGTTTTACAAAAAATCTAGGCTGAAGCATGTGTTTCCAATGAGACCGTGTTGGCAATTTGACAGGCTTTCATTGCATCGGGTTAAAATAAAAGAGGCATTGAAAGTGACTGATGACCCGAGGCTGTCAGTTTCTAATCATGTCGTTTTGTGGAGGTTTTAAAAAACACATGAGTGAACTATCGCTTTTAAGCCTCATGATATTAAATAAAAAAGGAGATCTTGTGATAACTTTTGCAGTGCATTAAACTTTGTATTTGCACACTGTTGTGAAGGTCATGCTGGACTGCAAAGCCAACATCTCAGTGTGTGTGTGTGTGTGTGTGTGTGCGTGTCTGTGTGTTCCCAAAACCACGCTGCCATTAACAGTTTACTCAGGCAAAGCTGTTGACCCTGCTATGTGTTAACAGTCACTACTTGGATAAAAAGATAAATTTCCAAGGTTAAACGAAAGAATTCGTTTAGTAGTAACAAGAAGAAGGTTTCATATTAAGCAAGTATACAGAGAACCAAACTCACTATTAGCAGTGAGATCAATCATAATGCTAGTATGGTGGTAATCTCCATATTGGATTCATAAGGCAAGTGGAAAAAGTTGAATGTATATTTCAGCTATAAAGGTGGATTATATATCTGAATTATTTATAACAGCAGGCTTTTTTTTTTTGTAGAATGACAGTGTTGCATTGGAAAAGAGCTTTTAAAGTTTAATAGTAATAACAATAATAATAATAATAACAATAATAATAATAATAATAATAATAAATACATTTTCTTGATCAGGAACTGAAGGACTGATTACTCTCTTATATTTAATCTTGATACTCAAATCCATTTACAAAGATAACAACAACAACAAAAAAGCGACAAGTCAGTTGTCTGCTAAATGCAATTTATAAAACTATTTAATTTTTTATAAACTTTCAATTGAAAGAAATAATGAATGAAAACCGAATGAACAAAAATGAATGAACCCATGAATTAATAAATGAATGAACTCATGAATAAATGAACAAATTAACTCATGAATGTATGAATGAATTAACTCATAAATGAACAAATGAACTTGTGAATGAATGAATGAATGATTGAATGAACTCGGGGATGAATGAATGAATCCATGAACTTGTGAATGAATCAATGAACTTGTGAATGAATGAATGAATGAACAAACTCATGAATGAATAAATGAATGAACTTGTGAATAAATGAATGAACTAATGAATGAATTAACTTATGAATAATTGAACTCATGAATAAACTCATGAATGAACTTATGAGTGAATGAATGAACGAACTCATGAATGAATGAAGTCACCAATGAATGAACTTAATACACTCATAAATGAACTCATGAATGAATGAACTCACAAATAAAAGAAGTCACGAATCAATGAAGTCACGAATCAATGAACTCACAAATGAATAAACTCATGACTGAATAAACTCATGAATAAAAAAACTTATAAACTTATGAATGAATGAACTAATGAATGAACATGAACTCATGAATGAATGAACTCATTAATAACTGCATGAACCCACGAATGAATGAACTCACGAAGGAACTCGATTAAACTCACGAATGAATGAATTCAATTGAATGAATGAACTCACCAATGAATGAATGAATGAGCTCACTAATGAATGAACTCATGAATGAATGAATGAATAGTATAATAATAATATATTTTCTTGATCAGGAACTGAAGGACTGATTATTTTCTTATCATTCTATTACACAATTGAGGGATATGAACTGTGAATACTAACATTTTTCATGCAATTTTCACACATCTTTCAAACTGAGAAATACAAAAAAGAATGAATGAATGAATAAACAAACAAACAAACAAACAAACAAACAAACAAACAAACAAATAAATAAATAAATAAATAAATTTTTAATAAAAGATTTTTCAATTATTAAATTTTTTTATAAATTGCAATTCCCTTTTACTATTTTACTAACTGTTTTTATCCAGTGGCATAAAACTAAGGAGTTTGCAAGAGTTTTTGCTTATGCTTCTCAGATCTGAACTGTCCATAACACAAATAAACATTTTT
>CAIGQV010019951.1:23416289-23436532 GCA_903798115.1 Danio jaintianensis | reverse complement strand
TGAATGAATGAACTCATGAATGAATGAATGAACTCATGAATGAATGAATTCATGAATGAACTCATGCAAGAACGAACTAATGAATGAATGAACGAATGATCTCATATATAATCTCATGAATGAATGAATTAGCTCATGAATTAATAAACTCCTGAATATTTACACGAACTCATGAATGAATGAATGAACTCATAACATTTTTTCTTATGCTTTAAGGAGTTTGCAAGAGTTTATGCTTCTCAAATCTGAACTGTCCATAACACAAATAAACATTTTTAAATCACAGACTTATTTATAGTGGTCTAGAAACCAAAAATAACACAACACTCATTTGCTCATGCTCAGATGAAATGTAACCTGGATAAAGGGGGTCACACTGCTGTGAAAATCCAAATTCATGGACAAGCGTTAAATTATTCTAGAAACATCTAGAGTCCCCTGACCCTCTCCTCGGTCTGCGATTCATGGAGGGGCCGTTATTGATTTAAGCAGGTATAAGAAGCCGTTGCACTGAGGAGGAAATTCAATCTTGTCTAACATCCACAGCTTTATTGCTTAAGACACCGCCACAACAGCCTGTTCTGCTTACATATCAAAACAAATGACATTATTGGACACTTCACAGTCTCACTGTGTCATCCGCCAACAAATATTAGTCCATCACTGTACGTTTGGTGTCTCTAACGGCCCCAAAACCTCTTTTCTGAATGTCCCTGCATGCATTAAATAATGAAGCATCAAATTGTAGCTATTTATGAATGCAAAATCTGCAAAAATGCATAATAATTGTTTTTATAATGTTTAGTTATTGTCTTGAAGAAGGTTTTGTCTCGTTTCAAGTCCAAATGTTGAAAAATTCTTAAATCAAGAAGCATTTTCTAGACAAGCAGAAAAATTTGTCTTGTTTTCAGAAATAATATGTCAAAATTAAGTGAGTTTTTCCTTAAAACAAGCTAAATAATCTGCCAAAGGGGACAATTAAAATAATCTTGCATTCCATTTGAAATAGGATTATTTTGCTTACGTCACTGACAAATTATTTGTATTGTAATTAATGTATTCATTTTACATATCCTTATTATTTACAACAATATTTTCTATTTTTTTCCTTACATCATCAAGTTAGACATTCAGACTTATTTTTTTTGTTCCTCATGTTAAAATATCTATTGGTAAAAGAGCTTTTATGATTTACCTGTTAATATTCGATTAATTGCATCATTTATGGTGTTTGAGCTAACAGTGTCATATTTTTCTTTGAATTGTACATGTTTTTTTTGAGTATGTTGTTGTTTATATTGTGATTGGATTCACTGATCTGTATATTTTTAGTATATTTTGTATTATGTTTTTTTATTTTTGCGTTATGGGCGTCACGGTGGCACAGTGGGTAGCACGATCGCCTCACAGCAAGAAGGTCACTGGTTCAAGCTGGGTAAGTTGGCATTTCTGTGTGGAGTTTGCATGTTCTCCACGTGTTGCCGTGGGTTTCCTCCGGGTGCTCCGGTTTCCCCCAAAGTCCAAAGACATGAACTATAGGTGAATTGAATAAACTAAATTGGCTGTAGTGTATGTGTGTGCATGCAAGAGTGTATGGGTGTTTCCTAGTGTTGGGTTGCTGCTGGAAGGGCATCCACTGTGTAAAACATATGCTGGATAAGTTGGTGGTTCATTCCGCTGTGGCGATCCCTGATTAATAAAGGGACTAAGTCAAAAAAAGAAAATTAATTAATTAATTTTTGTTATATTGGTTTTTTTTTCTCTCTCTCTGATAAACTTGTGATGTTTTTTTGCCCTGCTTCTGTTAATGTTTATGCTTTGTTGCTGTTTCATGAATGTTATGTAATTTGTGTTTTGTTTTCTTGCGTTTTTATTACCATTATGCGATTGCAATAAATTGTGGGACCCCCTTGAAATTGAGATCTCATAGGGTTTATTCCAATAAATAAATTCTAATTCAAATTGTGCTTATTATTATTATTATTATACAAAGAAGAAGAAGAAGAAGAAGGTTAGTGTAAAGTCGTGGCCAAAAGTTTTGAGAATGACACAAATATTCGTTTTCACAAAGTTTGCTGCTAAACTGCTTTTAGATCTTTGTTTCAGTTGTTTCTGTGATGTACTGAAATATAATTACAAGCACTTCATACATTTCAAAGGCTTTTATCGACAATTACATGACATTTATGCAAAGAGTCAGTATTTGCAGTGTTGGCCCTTCTTTTTCAGGACCTCGGCAATTCGACTGGGCATGCTCTCAATCAACTTCTGGGCCAAATCCTGACTGATAGCAACCCATTCTTTCATAATCACTTGGAGTTTGTCAGAATTAGTGGGTTTTTGTTTGTCCACCCGCCTCTTGAGGATTGACCACAAGTTCTCAATGGGATTAAGTTCTGGGGAGTTTCTAGGCCATGGACCCAAAATTACAACGTTTTGGTCCCCAAGCCACTTGGATATCACTTTTGCCTTATGGCACATTGTCCATCGTGCTGGAAAATGCATTGTTCTTCACCAAACTGTTGTTGGATTGTTGGAAGAAGTTACTGTTGGAGGGTATTTTGGTACCATTTTTTATTCATGGCTGTGTTTTTGGGCAAAATTGTGAGTGAGCCCACTCCCTTGGATGAGAAGCAACCCCACACATGAATGGTCTCAGGATGCTTTACTGTTGGCATGACACAGGACTGATGGTAGCGCTCACCTTTTCTTCTCCGGACAAGCCTTTTTCCAGATGCCCCAAACAATCGGAAAGGGGCTTCATCTGAGAATATGACTTTGCCCCAGTCCTCAGCAGTCCATTCGCCATACTTTTTGCAGAAGATCAATCTGTCCCTGATGTTTTTTTTGGAGAGACGTGGCTTCTTTGTTGCCCTTCTTGACACCAGGCCATCTTCCAAAAGTCTTCGCCTCACTGTGCGTGCAGATGCGCTCACACCTGCCTGCTGCCATTCCTGAGCAAGCTCTGCACTGGTGGCACTCTGATCCCACAGCTGAATCCTCTTTAGGAGACGATCCTGGCACTTGCTGGACTTTCTTGGACGCCCTGAAGCCTTCTTAACAAGAATTGAACCTCTTTCCTTGAAGTTCTTGATGATTCTATAAACTGTTGATTTAGGTGCAATCTTAGTAGCCACAATATCCTTGCCTGTGAAGCCATTTTTATGCAACGCAATGATGGCTGCACACGTTTCTTTGCAGGTCACCATGGTTAACAATGGAAGAACAATGATTTCAAGCATCACCCTCGTTTTAACATGTCAAGTCTGCCATTCTAACCCAATCAGCCTGACATAATGATCTCAAGCCTTGTGCTTGTCAACATTCTCACCTGAGTTAACAAGACGATTACTGAAATGATCTCAGCAGGTCCTTTAATGACAGCAATGAAATGCAGTGGAAAGTTTTTTCAGGATTAAGTTCATTTTTATGGCAAAGAAGGACTATGCAATTCATCTGATCACTCTTCATAACATTCTGGAGTATATGCAAATTGCTATTATAAAAACTTAAGCAGCAACTTTTCCAATTTCCAATATTTATGTAATTCTCAAAACTTTTGGCCACGACTGTAGGCTGCAATCAGCCATTTGTTAAGACATTTCTTTCTGCAAGCTTTACATTTAATTAAAGAGAATTAACTTTTCATTGGGCTTTATTCTACAAAACCAACAGACTAGAAGTACATTATCCCTTACATAATAGAGGCACTTTATTGTAATGAACTAGAGTTGTGGTTATTCTGCTATAGGACAGTTGGTTAAATGTGGATGTTGCATAAATGGCCACAAAATGTTAAAAGATACAAAGAGTAGTTATGCAAATAGTCTAGCATTGTTTATTTGCAAATACCATTTTGGTTTGTACTATATATCTAATGCAGTTAAATGTGAACTTGGGCTAACCCTCCTGTTGACTCACAGGTCAAGACCCGGGCACCATTTTAACAGCAGAAAAAAAAACAACAATTCTTTTTTTATCTTGAAGTTTTATGTCTTTTTCCTAAAATGACCCCAACATTAAAAAAAAAAAATATTTACTATTTTAATATTGTCTGTTGTTAACATTACATAAGGAACATTTGGTTTTACACCTTACACCTTTATACCAACAGTTGCTATCAATTTAATAAAAAGAAATCAGGTAAATTGAGCATTGTTTACTTCAGCTAACAACCCTTTTTACAGTTATTTAAGGATGGATATTGTGGAGAAATCATGTATTCACATTACAGAATTGGAGTTTCATGTGTTTGCATTTCAGGACAGTCATTATTTGGTAAACAGCAAGCTGCATTTAATTCTCTCCCATGATTTCAGCTGCCGCAAAACTCATTAACAGCCCCCAAAAATAATTAGCGTTGCGGGAAAGAAAAAAAGGAAAAAGGACCCAGAGGTAAAATTATGCATTCAAAGTTTTGTTTGTTTTTCTGTTGTTCTTCTGAGTCTAAGAACAAGGCTTTATTCTAGTGTCACAAACAGAAGATCCACATGCTGAGCAAACATCTGTGAGTCTAAACTACAGGAGAGACCATAAAGGAAAGATTTAAACACGGTTTATCTAAAAGAAAAAAGGAACATCCTGTCAATATTTACTCATCGCTATGTTTTTCCACACTTTTGAAATAACGTGAATCACCATGCAATCACAATTAAAGTAATTTGGAGGTTTGAGTCTTTAAAAAGGATGCAAAAGAACCATAAAAAAGAATCATAAAAGAGGTCATGACTTGTGTGCTAAATGTCAATAAAAATGTCATCTAATAAATAGGCTAAAATTAAGCTTAAATCAGCTGAGGCTCATTGGAAATATGTGTAATATATCTCACTTATGCCTCGTTTCCACTGAGTGGTACGGTTCAGTTCAGTACGGTACGGGTCACCTTTATCAGGGATGTGTCTCCACTGCCAAATGGTACCAATGGTAGCCTTTTAGTGGGCGTGGTGTATGACAGAAAGTTGCAGTCGACATCATTCTCGCTGGAGGAAACGTCAAAGTAAAGCTATATACAGGGGTGGTGGGGGCGTGACGCTATGGTTCGTAGGTTGCTAGGCGACCATCAACCATTTTATGACAAGCTGACAAAACATTGCTGTCACCCTGATACAAGTTTTATTAATGAAGAAAGTTACAAAGCACTGCAGTGTTTGGGTGTTCTGTGTTTGTCTGCGATAATTAGTCGACCGAAATGTGTATATCTCATACAAGCTGAAGCTGATTGGGTGCGCTCCCGTTATTCATTCACACAAGCCGAGCACCTCCATTGGAAATAATGAACTTGCATGAACTCTAGAAAAGACGCGATATGCGAACGGCACCTGATTTGTTGACAAATGGGTTGCGGATCCATTCCTTGGCAGTTTGCGGGTCCTTCACCGGGCCTTTTCCCCTTAGCAAAGAAACTTTCCAAAGACATCTGTTTCTTACTCATTTTGCTACTTGTGGGTTAAATTTGGGTGCTCAGTGACTGAGATGTAAGTGAGAGAATAAGGTCATTTTTCAAAATAAAAGATTTTTCAAAATAAAAGATAGTTCAGACTCAGATAATAAATAAAACGGAAATAATTAATGATTCCTTGTGCGGCCCGGTACCAATTGATCCACGGACCGCGGCCCAGAGGTTGAGGACCAATGAAATAGCCCACTGTAATGTCTGCGATTACATAAAATAAAACATATATGAACATGTACAGCCTTACAGTTTCTAAAATGTTACTAATTACAAAAAAAATACCCAAAACATATATTTAGGCCTTATTTGGGTTCATAAACGATACGAAACATATACAGTCAGTACAAACCTCTCAATTTTATTCTTCACCAGCACATGTAACGTTAACATCTTGTTAAAAAAGTAATTCCATCATTCCGAGTTCATAATAGTCCAATAGCCAATGATAATAATTAAACATGGCAGTTTGTTCATGTTTTAGGTTGCTGAAAGAATCGTTTGCTCCTTTGTATTTAGGGCTTCTCCTTTGTATTTTCCACTTGCACTTTTAGACGGCCTTATGATATGACAATAACAGGACACATGGTAGAGCTCGGGTTGACCATGGCTCGTTATTATATGTATATACTACATACTATATACTACAGTGTAATGTCTCGGCTGTGTATTTAAAAAAGGCGGTTCCTGTGTTTTCATTCTTCTGGCTTGTTGCAGGCGCTAGTGACGTTTTTTCTGTAAACCAGTAGCGTTCAGCTGCCTGTCTGGCTCCACCTTTTGGTACCCTTCTATTGTGCTAGGTACCCTTTGGAAAGTGGTACGGTACGGTACGGTACGCTTTTGGGTACCTTTTGACAGTGGAAACGGACATAAAAGCGTACCGAAGTGTACCGTACCGTTCCACTCAGTGGCTCTTTATGCTAATTAGAGAGCAATCGTCACTAATGGGCAGGGCATTCCCCCCATGACGACACGTACAAAGAGAAAAATGTCAATCACAGTGTTTCTGCAGACTGTTTTTATGAAGTGTGATCATAAAAAAACCGAATTATATTCAGACTGTTGACACACAATTGTGTTTAAACACCTTATAAAAGTGATTTTTGCATAATAGGTCCCCTTTAAGACACCAGCTTCCTGTAAATGCCTATAAATGCAAATTTCTCTTTTACTGTAAATGCATGGAACACAATGATCATTCTCTTTTCCACGGAAGATGAAAATATCTGAATGTAACTTCTGAATGTCAACGTGATGGATTTTTATTTAATTTCAGTATGCCCATTCCTTTAAGAATCAGCTCATATAAGAACAGAATAAACATGGGGAGATCCATGCGTTGAGTGAGCTAATCTAAAGTCATATAAACACTCAGCAGAGGCTGTGACTTGTGTGCTATACAGTGAGTGACAGTTCAAAATGACCACTACCACCGCGTGTGACGGTGCCGTGGGGCAAAGTGATTTAAAATGTTTTTAGGTGTAACAGCAGTTTGCGACAATGCCGGCAGGGGGCACAAAAGGATGAGATGTGAACAGACAGAAATATAGCCTACAATAATATCAATAAAAATGTCATCTAATAAATAAAATTAAGCTTAAATCAGCTGAGGCTCATTGGAAATATGTGCCTTGGCCTACTTTTTTTTTTTTGCAAAACGTAAAAAATATGTTGCTCCATATATCTTCATCAGGTACAGTGTGAAAACTCTCACTCAGGGCTGTTTATGCTAATGAGGCAGAGTTCATCAATAATGGGCGGGGCTTTCCCCTCTGATGACACATACAAAGAGAGAATGTCAATCAAAGTGTTTCTGCACTGTTTTTATGAAGTGTGATTATATAAAAAAATTAAACACCTTATAAAAGTGATTTTTGCATAATAGGTCACCAGCTTCCTGTAAATGCCTATAAATGCTAATTTGGTCCTCTTTTATTGCAAATGCATGGAAGAAAATTATCATTCTCTTTTCCACGGAAGATGAAAATCTCTGAATGTGACTTCTGATGGATTTTTATTTCACTTCATCATGACCATTCCTTTAAAAGAATTGCCATATAAGAACAGAATAAACATGGGGAGATCTATGCGTTGAGTGAGCTACTTTAAAGTCATATAAACACTCAGCAGAGGCTGTGACTTGTGTGCTATACAGTGAGCGGTAATTCAAAATGACCACTACTGCCGCGTGTGACGGCGCCGTTGGACGAAATGATTTAAAATGTTTTTAGGTGAAACAGCAGTTTATTAATAGCCTACAGTAATGTTTATAAAAATGTAATCTAATAAATAGACTAAAATTAAGCTTAAATCAGCTGAGGCTCATTGGAAATATGTGCCTTGGCCTACATTTTGTTTTGCAAAACGTAAAATACATTGCTCCATATATCTTCATCAGGTATGGTGTGAAAACTCTAATAACAGACAGCTGCTTCTCACTCAGGGCTGTTTTTGCTAATGAGACAGAGTTTGTCACTAATGGGTGGGGCTTTCCCCTCTTATGACACGTACAAAGGGAGAATGTCAATCAAAGTGTTTTTATGAAGTGTGATTATATACTTTTTTTAATTAATTTTTACCATTAGAGGCTATTAACACACTATTGACACACAAGTGTGTTTAAACCCCTTATAAAAGTGATTTTTGCATAATAGGTCACCAGCTTCCTGTAAACGCCTATAAATGCAAATTTTACTGCAAATGCATGAAAGAAAATGCTCATTTTCTTTTTTCACAGAAGATGAAAATCTCTGAATGTGACTTCTGAATGTCAACGTGATGGATTTTTATTTCATTTCAGTATGCCCATTCCTTTAAGAATCACCTCATATAAGAACAGAATAAACATGGGGAGATCCATGCGTTGAGTGAGCTACTTTAAAGTCATACAAACACCCGGCAGTGTTTAGATCAGGAATAAAAATGATGCTTGTGTATAAGCTTCACATAAATCAGAAGCGAAGTATACGGTTTATAAAAGTGAGTTTTAAGACTCTCTGGAAATACATTTCTGTGCATGAAGAAACAAGGCAAATTTGTGATGTTCTTGCTGAAATTGGCTGTCCTCATAAATATGTCATTGGATTTGGGAACATAAATATATTGGGATATGTTCAGAAAAACACACAGGTTTGTGAAATGCCATCAGAGCTTAACAGCAATTGCTTGTATTTATTCCAGGGAGATTTTGAGATCTGAGCGCATTTTATGCACTTACAAATGGAGGTGAAAGGTAATGGTAAATCTTTTAGTACTGAGGCAGACAGGCCTACCAATGCCGTACCTGACGAACAGTGGAAATATTTAGTGAGCAGATATATCACGCCTGATGCATGTGTAAACCTTTAAACCGTGAGATCTTGTGAAAATGAGCTTTGTCTAATAAAACGTGGCATTATTGTGTGATATCTGTGAGATCTGCATATGGATATTCGGGTGCTTACTCCAATCTTTGGTAATGTTTAATCTTGTATATTTTAACAGTATAAGAGGCTAGTTACCGCGCTGAAAACTTCTCAGGTTTTATTAATGAGTTAATTTCTCTATAGACACATAATTCAAAGTCTGATTCTATTATTAAAGAATAGTGAGATTTTGTGTGTGCATCGGGATTTGCCTGCATTATTATGGGATCCAATTATTCCTATAATAATAGTAAAACTAGAAATTAGCTACATAGTGAGGTCTGGTCAACAGTACCAGCTTAATAAATTGTCTAAATAAATCTTAAAAGTCTTAAAAATATTTGCTTATATCTTGTCATTTCTTTTAAAAAGATAGTTCACTCAAAAAATGAAAGTTTACTCATTATTTATTCTCTCAAGTGGTTCCAAACCTTTATGAGTTTAACACAGAAGAAGATATTTTGAAGAAAGCTGGATTACCCATTGACATCCATAGTAGGTAATGCAAATACTATTGAAGTCAATGGTTACCGGTTTCTAAATTTCTTCAAAATATCTTTTTTTGTGTTCAACAGAAGGAAAGTCAGTTAGTTTTCAATTTTGGGTGAACTATCCCTTTAAGTGTGACATATTTAACAAGAAGACTTTACATCTGTAGTCATTTCTAGCATTCAGACCCTGTGTCCATTACAATAAACATCACATGCCAGCCCATGTTTTTTGTGGTTCCTGAGCATTTCATCTAATTTAAAGCCTGCAGCCCATGAGAGTGGACGATTGTCATCCAATCAAATGGCGGTAAGGCTCAGCATGTTGTAATTAAAAAAAAAAAAAACTACTAGATTGAAAAGCAGCATGGCATCACTTCACTCCAGACACAGACGTAAGCCACATTTACAATGTTTTTATTCAGATTTATTGACATGTTTGCCAATATTTCATAGATTGTATGTAAAAAAGAGGGATTGCACTTACTAATTAAAGTTTAAAATATTTTGTAACATTGCAAGCTGTAGATCAGGATTGTTTTTTAAATATGTCTGTCCATTAGGATGTACAATGGGTTCAAGATCTGTTACTGAAATGAAATCTCCAGTAATGCTGATTGCACTTTTTTTTTTTTTTTATATATATATGAAAAAAACTATATCGATGTACTAATTCATTGCTGAAACAATTTCATATGCGGAATATACAGATATTGAAGTTCTTGAGCATATAGCAGATGGAAATATCTCAGATGTGGACATTATGTGAAGTGATGAGGAAGATGAAGATATTTTGTTTTATAAAAAATGTGCAATCTATGCAACAAAAACCTCAAAATTAAAGTAAAAACGTTACAATGTTAATGTTTGTGATTTTGAAAATAAATGTCAAGATTATACCAGCAATCATGTATGTTTTTTTGTATTTTATGTTGGTATAATGTTGGGGAAGTACAACTGTTCTGACCTGAAGTCCATTGAAACGGACAAAAATATATATATACTTAAAGGGTGTTCAATTTTAGTTATAATAATTTGGTCTCAAAAACTGTGAAACCATACTTTTACATTTTTCAGAAACTTGGAACATAATTCAGGTCTGAAGTGGTTAAAAATTAAAAGTCATATGTGCGCTGTAACGCTATTAAAAAAAAATTGTGACTATCATATTATCAAATAATTTGATTTTATATGCAGTAATTTCTAATAATTGTTACTTTACATACTGTTTGTTTACATTGGTGTATACTGTATGAAGTTATATTGTTTCCTAGTTACCAGGGGACTATTTTCAGGCAATGTATAATATCATTGCTCCTGCTTCAGCCATGGTACAGCAGCAAAGTTCCTTGATTACTACGCCAGAATGAGATTATAGTTCCTAACTAAGGCTGCATGATATTGTAAAAATAAATATTGCGATATTTAGTTTTTCTGCAATATATTTTGCGATAAATACAGTTTTACTAGATGACTTGAATGAGTGTTGGGCGATGTACGAAATTTTCAGATCGCCATATCGTCCCCCTGTGAGATCGCCAATACACGATACTATCGCATGGGGGCGCGGCAGTGTTATGTTTACTTATTTGATCATTTATTTAACCATTTCGAGACGTATTTAATAACCCTTGGGTTGATTTTTTTTACTTGTTTTATTTTTACAAATTGTCTCATTTAACTTGTTTGTTAATTAAATCCCATTTTGTTATTTAGCCTATTATTTTTATGCAACAAAGTCGCAAATTAATTTGCTATGAGATGTGGCTGTGTATTGTCGCACCCTCACGTGCAGCGCAGCGCATGTGTCAACTGCTGCTGAGAGAGAGAGAGAGAGAGAGAGAGAGAGAGAGAGAGAGAGAGAGCGAGAGAGAGCGAGCGCAAGAGAGCAAAGGAAATAATTAATTTTTTTCATGCTGATTTATGTGAAATTGCGAATACTTGCCTATAATCGGCTTGCAATTAAAAAAAATTATAGTATTTTTTCCTTTGAGTAGGCTAATCTAATTTTCAATTCATGCTAAAGATGCGTGGTGCTGCAGTCCAAAAGTGTCGGTCAAATGATGTTGATGTGAACAGCTGAAGCTGTCAAATTACTTGTAGTTCATTTATTATTAATGATGATGATTAAAAATAACAATACTATTCATTTCATTCAATAATGTAATTAAAACATGTAATAGGTCTACATTAATGCAAAACGAGCTAAATATAGTCTTTAAAATCGCCATAGGTATCAGCTCTTGGCGATATCTTTGCCTATCCTCGATATACGATACTATCGTCTATCGGCACAACCCTAACTTGAATAGCTTTTTTTGGGGGGGTATAACACATACTAACCAAATTACAAGCATAGATACATACAAAAGAGCAAAACTGCAAATGAAATAAACCGTGCTTTTCTGATTTTCTGAGAAGTCGTATAGTATTCAGACACAACACTTGAATAATTAAATGCAAAATATCACTGTATAGTCTTCATTGTATATAACAATAATAATAAAATATAATTTTTATAGATTAAAATGCAGTCCTTGTAATCTAAAGCTGCAAACGTTAGAATTTCTTGTGCTTTTAAACTGTCTTGAAATGCTTAATAATCATCACAGGTCTAAAAACATGCAAATGATAAACTTTCACTACATTATGGATAAACCTTGCAATGACAAACTTTTGCGCCTGCTCAACTATCATCATGACACATGCTACGATGTGACTATTGCGGATGTGTACATCGTGATATCGATGCTAAAACGATATATTGTGCAGCCCTATTCTTAACCATATCGACCTAGAAAATAGCAACTTTTCATTTTCTGTCAGTCTTAGTACACAATATAACTACAGAATAGTCAAGCTTTAAATAAGAATTTATTTTTTGGAGCTAGATGCTAACGGTCTAATCTGATTCAACGATTTATGCTAAACTATGCTAAATGTCATGGTTATGCTGAAATCTCAAGTTATTTTGACTTTATATCATACAGTATAATCATTTTTTTCCAATTGCCAAGTTATCTTTATACATATTTGTTCACCCTACCAAAAGTTTGTTTTTAGTTAGAGAAACCATGTCAGCAAAAAGACAATTTCCATTTCCATCAGTGTATAGCCGAGTAGAGCTGGCAGTAATGTATCATATTAAATAACACAGTTAAACTAATCAAGGTTTTCGTGATTAAAAGCCAGGTCACATTTAGCGGGCAGACAGGGTTATTGAGATATGCAGCTCCATGTCTGATCCGGCTCGGAATATGAGGGCCTTCATTACACAGTCAGGAAAAGATTAGAGCTGATCTTATGAATTACTATTGAGACATTGAATATGTGTGTGTGGACAAGATGTAAACCAGTCAACAGCAATCCAGGCCTAATGAAAATGGCTTAATAAACACACTAAATATGTTATTACAATCTAAAAAGGGTCTAGAGACATTTGACATATCTCATGTTATCAACTGTGATTTATATGTTATAATATGACTTTATGGCGACACGGTGGCTCAGTGGTTAGCACTGTCGCCTCACAGCAAGAAGGTCGCTGGTTTGAGTCCCGGCTGGACCAGTTGGCATTTCTGTGTTGAGTTTGCATGTTCTCCCCGTGTTCGCGTGGGTTTCCTCCGGGTGCTCCGGTTTCCCTCACAGTCCAAAGACATGTGCTATAGGTGAATTGAATAAACTAAATCGGCCGTAGTGTATGTGTGTGAATGAGTGTGTATGGATGTTTCCCAGTACTGGGTTGCAGCTGGAAGGGCATCCACTGTGTAAAACAAATACTGGATAAATGGCGGTTCATTCCACTGTGGCGACCCCTGATGAATAAAGGGAATAAGCCAAAGGAAAATGAATGATGAATGAATGTGAAAATTTATTAATATTTTTAAATAGCAAAGATCTTTCTCATATTTATGACTTTATATCTTACAATATGACTATATTTTGCAACTGCAAAGATATTTATCATGTTTGTAACTTTATATTTCACAATTCTACATTTGAAATGAAATGTAAATTAAAAACATTATTTCCAACAGGACATTTTCAAAAATGTTTAAATGAACTTTTTTGTTTCTTCCAGATATTAGAATCAAAGTCTGGAGTACATGTCTACATTAATTTAAACTTTTACTTACCATTTACCACCTTTTTGAGCATAATTTCCAAAAATAAATCATAAAAAAGATCTTATTACCGGAACAGTCTGCAGAATCAACTCTGATATAAAAGCTAATTCACTTTGACTTTAAAAAGATTATTAACAGTTATGTACAGTTACTTGAGATTCTAAAAATAATATTTCTTCTTAAAATAACTGGGTTTTTATTTAGATTGATTTCTCTCATTACCGAAATGCCTTACACACTTGACAAACATTTTTTAAATATATTTTGATAAAACCTGATGTATTTTCAAAACGTAAAATTGGTGAAGTTCGCGTGGGTTTCCCCCGGGTGCTCCGGTTTCCCCCACAGTTCAAAGACGTGTGGTACAGGTGAATTGAATAAGCTAAATTGGCCGTAGTGTATGAGTGTGAATGCAAGAGTGTTTGGGTGTTTCCCAGTGTTGGGTTGCAGCTGGAAGGGCATCCGCCTCACAAAACGTATGCTGGATAAGTTGGCGGTTCATTCCACCGTGGCGACCCCTGATTAATAAAGGGACTAAGCCAAAAAGAAAATGAAAGAATGAATGAAAATTGGTGAAGATATTTTCTCATACAGCATTTTTATTTAAATCTCAGAGTCATCTGACACATTATAACATTATAAATCTATTTCAAATAATTATGGGAACTCTGCACTAAAACCAAAAACTAAAAAATACATGTGTATGTACCTTTTATTCCTAAAGTTGTATTGCAAGTATAGTAAATATCGCAGTATTCTACCAGTACATTTTGACCTTATTGGAGATTTCTTTGGTCGCCATGAGGAAAACATCTCATAACTCACACAGATTGAAGTATTTTGAAAATGTAAACATATAATACACATTTAGTACAGTACAAAAATCATTATGTCTATGGAATTCCCCATAAAGATAGCTGTACAAATGTGTGTATGTAAAAAAAAAAAAAAGATCAACAAGTCATGGCATCATGTTTTTATGTTAATTATAACCAGGGCCAGACAGAATCTGCAGACGTTTTCTTTTTGTAAACAAAATAAATCTGTCGATTTATGCGATGATGAATGATAAAGTAAGTTAAAACTTGACATCCAAAATAAAAAAAGAATACCTTTTTACCTTGTATTTAAAGTTTACAACGCAAATCTAATTAAATCCAATGTTTGGTAAACAAAGCAAGTCTTTCATATTATATGCCTACCAAAAGACTTTTATTATATAAGAATTATATAAACATTTGCATCACAGATTCCATGTGGGCCTAATTGTAATTTATTAAACTATGTTAATAATGTTTCTAACTTATCTTTTCAAGTTATACAAGTTGTTTTATGTCATAATTAAAGTTAAATCAAGGTTACTTTGATTCAACTTGAAAGTTGAAGTGTGTGTGTGGGTGTGTGCGCGTGTGTGTGCGTGTGTACGTGTTTTTGTGACATGTCAGGACACAAATCTGTATAATGACATAGGTATGACACAGGTATTACAAAAAGGAGGTGAAATATGAGGACACAGCTGATGTCCTCATTTCTCAAAAAGCTTATAAATCCCACAGAATGAGTTTAATCAGAGAGTAAAGCTGTACACGGTTTCCTGAGATGGTTGGGTTTAGGGGTAGGGTGGGGTTAGGGCAATACAAAATACGGTTTGTGCTGTATAAAATCAATGGAAACCTATGTAATGTACCCACTTTTCACAAAAACAAACATGTGTGTGTGCATGTGCGTGTGTGTGTGTATGTGCGTGTCTGTGTTTTGACCACGGTCCATTTCTTTCTCTAATCTGCCTTGAAAAGCGGGTATTTGTGACAAAATGAGGCTGAAGTTCATTGAGAAAAGTGAGGAGGAAAGGAGGTAAAGAGCGTTTGAGAGTGAAGTACAGCGAGCAGCGGAGACGATGGAGATGAATAACTGTAAGTAACTTTTCCTCTGTAGAATGTTGAGTAAGGTATCTCAAAGATGGCATGTGCAACTTTTTGCTAATGCTATTGCTATGCGAGAACTAGAATAGAGTGTGATTAGGAGAATTATTAAAAAAATGTATGCAGTAAGAAGAAAATCCATAAAACAAGTACATTTTATGTTAAATATACAGATATTGATTTAACCCTGAAACACGACACTACAATTAAAAAATACAGAAAATACTTTCATATTACCACAGAACATTGGGCTTTTATTTGTTGTGGCACACAGATTTATATACATGAGTTTATGAGTTTGTTGGTATAGCTTGAGCTCACAATTAATGTCATGTTTCAAGTTGTGGAATTATTTTAATGTTCTAAAGTTTAATGATTACAACTATGATTTAATTTCATAAAATTTATTTGTTCCAATTAATTTTTCCTCCTCAAAAGTTGTTTCAGTTATACTTTTTATATTTGATACTATACAAAATAATTTAATATTTACTTTATCATTCTAAATGAAAGTGATAAATGCTCCAAAAAAAAAAAAAAAAAGAAGCTGAATGGGCAGCACAGCGTCTCAGTGGTTAGCACTGTCGCCTCACAGCAAGAAGGTCTCGGCTGGACCAGTTGACACTTCTGTGTGGAGTTTGCATGTTCTCCCCCTGTTCACGTGGGTTTCTTCCGGGTGCTTCGGTTTCCCCCACAGTCCATGCATTATAGGTAAACTGGGTAGTACTGGGTTGCGGCTGGAAGGGCATCCGCTGCGTAAAACATATGCTGGAATAGTTGGCGGTTAATTCCGCTGTGGCAACCTCTTGAATAGAGACTAAGTTGAAGGAAAATGAATGAATGAAAAAAGCTGAAATATTATATTTAAATATTTTTGTTCCATTGCAGTGTAAAAAATTACAAATTTAAAATGGTTTCAGCTAAAATTCTAATTAAACTTGAACAATCCTTGAGTTACTGAGACAACTAATTTGTTTTATGTTCAGTCCACTTACATTTGTTATGCTAACTTAATAGATTTGTGTTGGGACAACATGAATGAATTGTGTGGAACCCTGCATATTTAAATAACAAAGAAGTTATTTAAAAAATACAGGTTAGAAACCTGTAACCATGAGTTAGAGATGAGTAAATAATGACAGAAATTTCAGATTTTGGTGAACTATCCTTTAAAATAAGGCACAGGACACACACAAAAAAAAATGTTAGAAACCTGTAACCATTGACATTGACACAGTACAAAAATAAACAAATACCATGGAAGTCAACAGTTACAGCTTTTCATCATTTTTCAAAACATCTTATTTTGTGTTTCTCAGAAGAAAGAAACCCAAACAGGTTTTTGACAAATGAAAGATGAGTAAATAATGACAGAAATTTCAGATTTTGGTGAACTATCCCTTTAAAACAACATATATTCCATAAATCCCTGTCTCTCCTTTTCTCTCCTCCTCAGTACACAGTATAATCCGGCCCTACAAGCCCACAGATAAGTCCGCAATTGTCTCCCTCTTCCACTTTGGCATTCTGGAGCACATTTACCCAGCTTTCTTCAAGGCCATGAGCCACCAGGACCACATCGGGGTGACCCTCAGCGTCTCCGTGGCCGGATATGTGCTTGGAGGGAGCTCGTACTTCCAGGCCTTTCTTTTCGGAGGAGCCTGGGCCTGTCTGGTCTACTACTGCTGCCACGAGATCTACCAAAGCCACCTCAACCACAAGCTGGAGCTGGAAATGGCTGATATTCAGGCTAACTTCTTGGATAACCAGGCCAATAACTTCTGGGTGGTGGAGACTGAGGTGTACGGGAGGACAAAAGTGTCCGGGATGCTGGCTGTAGTTAGTGTGAAGGACGATGTTTTGAATGCTAATGCTAATAATGCAGCGGAGGTGTTTCAGTTGATCGTGTCTTTCCAAAAGAGACGCAAAGGATTGGGAATGCAGTTGGTAGAGAAAGCCATAGAGTTCTGTAAGGAACAGGGACTTTCTTGTTTGGCGGTAGAAGTGAGTTCTCCACAAACCGCAGCTATTTCTCTTTTCCGCAAACTGGGCTTTACTGTGACTTCGGTGCACAGCAACACACACTCCAACCATTTGTTCTCAAAACTGGCCCGGATCAACGTGATACGAATGGAGAAGCATCTCTGAAATGTAGGACTGTGCAATTGAATTTCGATTTTAGCCTCCAACAATTATGAAAAAACATGATTGAATAAGAAAAATGATTATTATGCATCATATCCCTCCCCCTTTCCAGTAATCTGAATTGACCCTTTCCTAAGCCACACCCGAAAACCGCCACACACCAATCATGACTTAGCAACCGTAGCTACGCGCAGGAGGTCTGTCAAGCTTTCGAGCAAGGGAAACAAGCCAAAACCTAAAACCCAAGGGGAGTAATGCCAACGTGGATCAAGCTGTGTGAGGGGCCGTAAAAGCAGCCCAATCCAGTCATATTTCCATCTGTTTCAAGCTACGAATATTTGGATTACATATCAACAAAACAAAACAGAGATATGATCACAAACTGAGCACTTGCGATCAATATACTTCACCCGCAGCTGTTTTTCAGTAATTTATAACCCTCATGTCCATGTCAGAGCTACAAATCACTGATGTTTTCGTCGGTCTTTTGGAGATTTAGTCATTGGTGACGACGCTATAGCGGGTTAGTGTCTGCTTTATTTGGTGTCGGATTAATATTTGCTGGTAGGGAAAATCTATTTGTTCACTTATACTTTGATTTGCATTTCAATTTATTTATTTTTTCCACTTAACTGCAAATTAGAATAGAAACTGTATAAAAAGCACACAAACATACTGACAGTTATAGGTACTGTACATTGTTAGTACTGTACATTCACATGTTTTCACTCCAAACTCACCTCATAACTACAGTCGAGTGCTTGAAATGAATCCTTCTGTGAGATGATTCCATAGTCGTGTGTTTATTAGTAACGCTGAATCAATGAAAGCAGTGAAATCTTCTGTTTATTCAGCAACCACTATTTCCTGGGTTTCTTCATGTGTATTTGTGTTATTTGGTTAGTGAGTTTCCGCATTACCATAAATTATATTGTGCTGCCTTGAAAAGATGTGCATGACAAACAGCTTTGCTCAATCGCATTTGCCATTTCAATTCAATGCAAATTAATAGCCCAGCACTAATATATCAATATTTTTTTGCAATGCGATATGAGACTATAATGTTAAAATCGATATATGATGCGTTTGGCCTAAAGTGATGCTGTGTCACTTCAAAAACCCTGTCTTTGTATGTTTTTTCACATGCTGTTGTGGAAAAAAAGGTGAATGGTGAAAAAGGTAATTGTGACATCTCACGTGAGGCTTTAGATTCACAAATAAAAATGTATTCCACTTTCATGAAAACACAGAGATATATCATATATTGCCTTTCATCCCCAAAATACTGAAATATGAATTTGTCAATATCACCCAGCCCTACTCCCAACAACTGATGTCACTATATCCTGCAATTTAAACTTTTTTTTGGTAGTTTTCTAACTTAATATCTTGCATTGACAATCTGTTGGCAAAAAAAGACAACATTCTCACTTTAAAGACAAACAGCAATGTCAGTTTAAATCCAACATGACGTTATATGGGATCTAAACGACCACAAGCGAGAAATAATACAAGTATTATAGTTTGCTTTCTCAATATAGTTTGCTTTCTGTAATATAAACAGAAACTGAGGTGTAAAACGTTATATAAAGTACTTTTAGCCATCTGAGAAAGGTTGAGACTCATTGCTTCAGAGGAATTTGTGCCAGATGACCCATATGACCGTACTTAAATCTTAAAATACCACTGAAATGCAAAAGTATCAGGAGATTTAACATTCCTGAAGAAACGGTGACATTGTGAGCCTATTGTGTTGATTAGAATAAAAGCTCTTGTGTTTACAACCATGTAACTGGGAGTCAAATCCTTGTCCATTCAAGAAACACAGTTACTCACTCATCAGTACTAGCACAATGTTATTTTACTGTTACTGTTGATGTTTTTCTGTGCACTTGGCATTATATACTGTATACACACACACACATATATATATATATATATGTGTGTAGAAGGGTTGTAGAAAGGCAGTTAAAGTCCAGACAGCAGCTGAAATCTCTCAGTAGTTCTTCAGTAGCCCTCTGCTCTTCGTCATTGTAAATGAATATTAGCTGCTTCAGTCCAACATCTACATTATAAGGATGATGAAGATAAATCCAGAGTGGACATTTCAGCAAGACAATGATCCAGAACATAGCCAATGAAACTCTCAAATGCTTTCAAAGAAAGAAAATCAAGCTGTAGAATGGCCCAGTCAATCACCGGACTTGAACCCAACAGAAAATACAAAATAAAGATCAGATTTGATAGACGAGACCCACAGAACCATCAAGATTTTTACACTGTTGAAGTCTGTAAAAAACTCACACCTGAGCAATTCATGTGACTTCATTCTCCATACTCTCCATATGTCTTTAAGCTGCCATCATTTAAAAAGCCTTTTATATAAAGTATTAAATACGTTTCAGTAGTTCAGTACTTTCTCCTTGTGTCATTCCATTATTATGACACATAACTCTCTTTTTTATATTTGTTTTGTTTTATTTTTATATTTGTATTGTTTGAGTTTTTACCAAAATGTGGTTCAATCCCATGTCAACAGCTCCTTTAGAAATATTATTCCCAGGAAAAAAACATGACGTGTTCAATACTTATTTTCCCCGCTGTATATATAGTATATTGATGCATTGTTTCCTAAGGGTGATTGGCTATGAAATGACTTTACACACACACACACACACACACACACACACACACACACACACACACAC
>CAIGQV010019951.1:23372553-23416279 GCA_903798115.1 Danio jaintianensis | reverse complement strand
CACACACACACACACACACACACACACACACACACACACACACACACGCACACACGCACACACGCACACACGCACACGCACACACGCACACACGCACACACATTACCAGAGAGATCACAGACATCAATCATCAGCTCTGCTGGTATTAAAGCTCTGTCCAGTCGACAGGTGATGATCTGTGTTTCCGAGCCCGCTTTCAGCCACTGGGATTGGAATTAGCCTCTAGTAATGACTTCCATCATTATTATTCATACCATGGATATGGAGGGATTTTAAAATAATTGTCTAAATTGCACATCATGACTTTAATGCATGCATATGCACATATATGCAAGGGACACACAATGTCAGGACAGAATGTCGTAGTGTTAATGCCGACTAATTGGAAGTGTCAAGCTGTGTGCCTGTGCATTTTAGGGGTATTTACAAGTTAACATTGTTTCTTAAAGAAGATAGATATTAATCTAAATGATTACGCTCTAAATGATTATCTGTACTGAACACTGACATCAATGGTATTTCAGCACCAGTGCGATGCTTGAATGTTTTATTTAATATTTTAGTGTTATTTATAATTAAAGTTTTAGTAAATTGCTTGTGTTTTTGTCATCTTTACTTATTTATTTATTTATATTTTAATTAAGATTTTAGCTATATTTGTACTTCAATTTTAACTAAATAAAAATAAGAAATATTTCCTTGACATCTGAGGATCATATCAGATTTTAAAGTTAACCATTAAACCACTATATGAAGTACTCAATGCAATCTCCTGGCAATTCATAACTTTTTTGATTCAGTGACTAATTCGTATGAATTTGTACAATCATTTGTACATTTTATTACAATGTTCTCGTCCCGCAATGACTGTTGGGTTTAAGCGGGTGGCGTTTGGAAACACTTTAAAAAAACGTATGCTTTCATATGAATGAAAGTATTGAAAATTACTGCGCTGTAATATATTTAGCTGTTTGATTTTTATTGTGTTGAAAACTGTATATTTTCATCCAGCTCTATATAAATTGGATTAACCATGGCTCATAACCATGCGATGGAATAGCACTTTAGGTATGCTAAGTCAAAGTCGTCGTAAACACAAATCGAATTAAGACAGGTGGAGTATTCCTATTTCAGTCGCATTATTGCTGTGCAGTACAGACATGTAAACGCTGCAATCAAACTATTACTATTGTGTAGGACTTTTACCCGCATTTTTGCGACAGGATAAGCCATACACACATAGCTGTTTGACACTATTCTCTGCATCTACAGAGTCAGTAAAGGACCACAGACACACACATCGTGGGCATGCGCACACACACTGAACTACTGGAGACTTGTCACATCATCATCACCGAACACACGTTAATGCTGTCCGGGAATCAATGCGGTTCATTCACCCTGTGGTATGAAATTACATTAAAACAACTCTCACCTATCAGTCCTTACTTCACTCGCATCCAATAGCTCTGGGATAAAGGAGGTCTAAGAGATGCAAAAAGCACGACTTTAATGAACTCACCCTTGGGTTTAGGTGAAACAGAGAACACACACACACGCACGCACGCGCGCACGCACACACACAGCAGAGAGTGAAAGGCAAGCATGGAATCCCAATTAATTCTCAAATGTCTTTTCATGTTTATCTGGAATTTTAATAGGTGTAAGGTGAAACTAAATCAGAGCTGTCAATTTAACCAGTTATTTTCAAATTTTCCATGCCTTTATTATTATTATTTCAGTTGGCATTTCTGTGTAGAGTTTGCATGTTCTCCCCGTGTTGGCATGGGTTTCCTCCGGGTGCTCCGGTTTCCCCCACAGTCCAAAGACATGCGGTATAGGTAAATTGGATTAACTAAATTGGCCGTTTATGTGTGTGAATGAGTGTGTATGGATGTTTCCCAGTACTGGGTTGCAGCTGGAAAAAAACATCTGCTGTGTAAAACATAGGAAAAGGAATGAATTATTATTATAGAAATGCCTTTGTAAAAAGCACCAAAACTAATTTATCCAATTGAGTTCAAGGCTGAGAAATAGCTTCTGGTTTTGGAGATTTGGGGGTATTTTTGCATTTTGAGTGAGATGTTTCAGAAATTGTTTGACATGAAACATTTTGTGTAAGCAGTTGGTAAAAACTGTACTTCTTATATTTCAGAATGTACTTTTCCAGCCCAGCATTTATTAAACAGAAAAAAAAAAACGTGTAAATTAAGTTATAAAATAAAATGCAATACTGTATGTAAAAATAAATACATTTACATTCACCAATGTGTGTGTGTGTGTGTATAATATATATATAACAAAACCACTTTATTACATTGAATTTCAAATAGTTGCATTTTTGTTAACTAACAATAACGAGAATGAATAACTATTGTATCAAAAATATTGCTAATTGCTAATTAATAAATTTCTCAGCCTTGAACTCAATTGCATAAAACACTTTTTTCAAAACATTATACACAATGCTTTACCTAAAACACAACAATCTAACAGGAAGCCACTTACTTGTCTTTTCAAACACAACCAATCAAAATGCAACACTTATTCACAAGGTCACACACACACTTATCAAATGGGGAAACACTTATTTCTTAAATGACCACAAATCAATCACTGCTTTACTGTAGCATAGCTCTATAAATAGGTCAAAGGTGATGGGACACCGGTCTGTTCAGGTCCAAAAATGGTTTGCCACCCATCCACAATTTGTAGTTTTGTGTCTACCCCATATTCACCTTTTCTAAATCCTAAACTCTAAATTCCTCTAGAAAAGAGAAACCAACCCTAAACCCACACAACGCTTCTCCAGGCAATGGACGCTTCTCCCCCCGAGACTCCACACACACAATTGTGTTCTTTACTCTATTCAAAAGAACATATTTTTGCTTTACATACGTTTATGGTTTTGTTGTATGTCACTGTATCCAACAGTAATGTTTAGACTAATAAATATTTTCTGTTTCTACATGCCATTGGCATTCACAGTGTACCTGTTGCTCCTCTCAGCAGATTACTGTCACTTCAGAACATTGAATTGAAATGTAGATATGAGCCTATGAAAGAGCTTTAGATTTAGAACAACAGTGTTTACATGCTATACCCAAACATTTACTGTTATGAAAGAAGTGTTTGCCATTTTATGCAAATGCTTGATACTGACAAGTGTTGATGGCATTTTGAATGCAGTATTACATTTTGGAGGATATGTGAGGCATTTTGCATTTTGTGTGTGCAGTTTGTGTGTTGGAATTGTGTGTAGAGATTTGAAAAAACGTGACATTGTTTTGAAAACGTGTGTAAGCAGATGGAAAAAACTGTAATATTCTGTACTGTACACAGCGTTTTGTAATATGATCAAAATCACTAAAAACAAAGTTGAAAACTATTCCTTGTTAAAACATTAATTAATAACAAATACGACTTTTTGATGTCAATAATGCATTAGCAAATGTTAAAATTAACAATAACTAACATTAACTGATGTTTTAGAATTATTATTCATTGTCAGTTCTTGTTAACTAATATAATTAACTAAATGTTATTGAGTGAAACCTTACTGTGCGACTAATATTTCATGACTCATTTCTTATTTTATGTGACAATCATTTACAGAGGATTTTTTTTACATACATAAATTTGTATCAGTGATCTCATTATCTTTTATGCGGAAACAAATATTGGTCTGCACGCTGTGTGTCAGCAGGATATGAACGGCTGGAGTTTGTGATTTAACCATAGCTCAGTCAGCAAAATGGCTTCAAAGACTCTACAGGGTCACCCGACGGTCACTTTCTGAAAAAAAAAGTTTAAAAATCAGGTCTGTCTGTCTTTGAACATGCCCTCCTCAAAAGCTTGTCAGATCTGAAAATAATGGTATCAGAGAGATGTAAAGCACCCGGGCAAACTGAAGCTGGAAAACTGTGATCGGTGTTCAAAATCAATTAAACACCTTTTTAGTTGTCAAGTTTGAGGAGCAAACTCATTCTGGTTTTGTTTCTGAATTTGTGTGGTCAGGGACTTTGGTTACAATAGTCAAGCAGGAAGAAAGTCTGAAATTGATTCCTGCTTGAAAAAATATATATAAAAGGTGATTTATGTGGGGGCTTAGTGGTTAGCACTGTCGCCTCACAGCAAGAAGGTCGCTAGTTCGAATCCTGGCTGGGTCAGTTGACACTTCTGTGTGGAGTTTGCATTGAGAAAGTTCTTACTGTAGTATTTCTCACAAACATTACGTGAGATCTGCTTCCTTCATGTCTGTCACTGTGCTGTTTATCTGACGCAGCAGATGATGGAGACACACTCTGATAGGCACGTGGGAATGGTGGGCGGGGAGAACTACCTCATTTGCATTAAAGGCACATTCAACAAAAACAGCTACAATGTGCTCAGAGCTGAAATTCCAATATTCTGAAAGGTATATTAAATAGTTTGATGGGTATTCTGGGCTGAAACTTTACAGACACATTCTGGAGACATAAAAGACTTATCTTAAATCTTGAACAAGGGGTAAAATAGATGCCCTTTAAATGTCACTTTAAGCTGAATACTAGTATCTTGAAAAATATAGTAAAATAGTAAAATATTATGTACTGTCATCATGGCAAAGATAAAATAAATCAGTTATTAGAAATTAGTTATTAAAACTGTTTAGAAATGTGTTGAAAAAAAAAAAACGAATAATATAAAGGGGGCTAATAATTCAGGATTAATTTTATCAGGATTAATTTATTTAACAATTATTTACACAGTTTTAATGTGTGCAAATAGGCCAGAGAGACTCGGATGTTGGTTATTAAAGAAGAAAAAACGTTTTTTTTCCCTGCTGTGTATCAGATTTGTTGCCGTTTGATTGCATTCAGACAATTATGTGCACAATTTATGCTAAGTAAAGCTTCTTTTGATGAAGTTTTGACATGCTTCATCAACAAATTGTGCAAAATACAAGACATTCCTCCTCAAGAGCCACAGAGTGCTTTTCAGCATGCACAACTGAAGCACTTTTAAAACATGCTATTAGCCAGACACTCATAAAAACAAATAAATAAATACACAAAAATTAAAGACAAAATTATTAGCCCTGCTGTAAAATGTTTTTTTTTTTTTTGTACTTGTTTTTTTCAAGTGATGATTAGCAGAGCAAGGACATTTTCCTCAGTATTTCCTAATATATTTTACTGCTGGAGAAATAAATTTATTTTAGTTTGGCTGGAATAAAAAAATATAAGGTCAATATTTTCTGCCCCCTTAAATTATTTTGTCTTGATTCCCGAAGCTGAATACTAGAATCTTGCAAAATAACTAGTAAAACATTGGCAAAGACAAAAGTAATTAGTTAATAAAACTATTATGTTTAAAATTGTGTTAAAAAAATCTTCTCTCCATTAAACAGCGCTTGGGAAATATTCAAAAAAGAATTCAAATACCACAGGAGGGCTAATCATTTTGTCTTCAGCTGTACATAAGCATATACAGACACACATACACACAAAACACAGTGTGTTGCTGGCCTTTTATTATTTACTATTAGTGAACTAATATTCAATAACTTTTTCAGTCAGACTTCTCGCCAAAAAATCATCATAGCTGCATCCATTTGAAACGTAAATGCTGAATTATACGAAGGCACTCATTTCACCTCAATGCTTCTAAAAGGAGTGAATAAAAGATTTATTCCAACCTTAAATTGTGAGACCTTTTCTAATGTAATCTTTGCACTTCTTTCCTTAACAAAAGCACATTATGAGTGTTAAATTGACTAAAGGTGTACTCCATTTATTGAGCTAATTCAATATAATTAAATGTGCCATACCTGTAGTGCATTGATTCAATAAGTTAAATTGTTCTGTGATATCTTCATAGTAGGTATGTGGCTTAGATAAGTTCGAAAATTATCCAGAAATGGTTTTATATTATTACCCCAGAAAATACCCCTAGAACCAGAAGTTAGGTTTGACCATATTTGGAATGCTCATGAACATTAATGAGCTCTGACAGTATGAGCAGAGAGACACTATGACGGCAAGAGCTGAGAGATATGACACGATGCATAAATATGCATTGAACACTTATATTAAGCAAACTTTGTGTGTTTGTTGCCTCATTACAAACAAACGCAGCAAATTACACAACATACATGTTCAACTAATAAAAGATATAACAGCACCGGGTCTTTTAAACTTCTAAACATTGTTTTCTATTAGTGTACTGTACACCGAGTTCCACACAATTCATTCATGTTGTCCCAACACAAATAACAAGTTAACTTAAGTTAACTTAACAAATGTAAGTGGATTAAACATAAAACAATTAAGTTGTCCCAAAAAAATCTCAATAATTTTGTTGTTTCAGCTCATTTTAATTAAGTAGTTTGAAGTGTACACACACCAGCACCGCCATTTGGCATGCTTCCGTGTCCCTTAGCAACAAATAGAAAACAATGTAAAGACATCACAGGCTTTAGTCTCCCTGCGTCTCCCGTTTTTAAAATAAGAGTACCACATATATAGTAAGTTTAATATAAGCTTAGGGAAAATTCTAAAATAAGGGAAAAAATGATCATTGTTGTAATCTCACTAAATGTTGTAGCCAATTAAACACAGCCTGGGCATGCATGCTAATGATCTTGTGTACAAAGTAAAAATTAGTGTTTTGTTCCAATTGGCCTAATTTTCACCGGGATTTTAAAATCATGGAATTTACATGAGAATGAGGAAACAATAGGCCCTATCATACACCTGGCGCAATAAGGTGCAAGACGTTTATGGCTCAATTTGTTGCTATTTTCAGACCAGTGCAACCCTATTTTTCCTGTTTTTCGTCACGTTGTTTAAAAAGCAAATCCATTTGCACTACTTTGTGGACTCATGGGTGTGCTAGTCTCAAAAGGAGGTGTGTTAAGGCGCATTGTTGATGCGTTGCTATTTTGAGAAACTGAAATAGACCGCGCAATTGACCAACTAAAAGCTGCTCTAAAGTCCAGCACAGAGCGCATTAGTTATGCGTCTATGCAGGTCCAAACGCTTACACATTGCTTAATACACACAAGATGTACAGTTTATTAATGACAATTTGCATTTGTATAATGTTATTATTATTATTTATTATATGCATATTTGTTTTAATAAAAACAAGTTTAGATTTGTCCACCTGTCAGGTTTTGGAGACGTACGCATCACCATATGGGCATATGGTAATAGGAATAAGAATTAAGTGTGTTTAGACATAACTCAGTTTTTTGACCACACTTCATAATTATTTTTCATTTATTTGTTCGCTGGAAATTAGAACTGAATTTAGAAATAGTTTTGAAACAAATATTTGCGCTTAACAAACAAAATTAAATGGATGTCTAGTGTGTACAAACCGTTTCCTTACTCCACGAAAGTAAAGGAGTAAAGTAAAGAGTAGTAAAGTAAAGAGAAAGTAAAGAGGCCGAATGGAGGAGACTCATTCTTTATCTTTGCGCTGCAGATGGTCTGTTTAATTGTTTTCTCGCTATTGAAGCCTTCAGTTTTTCCACTTACAAAGTCCGCCATGTAAATAGCAAATGCGCCATGGCGCAACACAACTGACTCTTAAAGGGAATGGGAGATGAGACTCTGATTGGTTTAATGCACGTTATGCTCAAAACAAACCCAGAACTCATTAAGAGAACAAGCACAACCCTGTTAGACCATGCCGTTAGACAACCATATTTTTCCGTCCTTAAAAAAGCAAAAGTGGATTCAGACACGCTCTCAATGTTTTTGCGCCATGCGCTTTAGACTTTGCACCTAGATCGTTAAAATAGGGCCCAATGTGTTTGAGGCTTGCAGTATGTCATTTCCATGTACTATTATTCAACTATGCCTATTCAGAATTTCATAATATGGCACCTTTAAAACCCACAGCTGAGCATTCAACAATGTGAAAAATTGCTAATTTCTTCAAATCAAAGCTTCTGGAGAGTGTTTGAGGGAATTAATCTAATTGCACTTTTAATTGTGTGACTTTTACGAATACAGTTTTTTATTTTTTTTACTTTGACACTTCTTCCCTTGACAAAAGCACATGATGAGCTCTAAAAAGACAGAGAGGCTCTAAAAACTAAAGCACCCTCCATTTATTGAGTGAACGCCACATCACTGACAATAACCCAGTTTATATTTTTGTCATGCCCTTTGGATTAATCCGATTTGTCAACGCTTTGAATGGAGGCTTAACCAACCTGCTGCAAAACAGTGTGTGAATGAATACCCTATTTTATTAGCTTAGCTTAAGGTTTTTAAGTACAAACAAGTCACGTCTAAGTAAGATGCAACTCACTGGGCTGTTAAAAATAATCCTCCACCCACCGGTAAGCATTCTGATCTGATGACCAGCAGCACTCAGACAACAGAGTTTTTATTTCTGAACAGTGCGAATCATTACGCTCGCAAAAAAGTGAACAAGCTCTTTTCATTCCCTTTGAACATCCACTTGAAACCAGAGTCACGTAGTGTGCAAGCTGCCCAGAGAGATGCTAAACACTTCACAGGGCACGAAGGCTCTTATGCTTCCTTAGGCGGACTAGTTTTGTCAATTTTTTACCTCAGGTTGGTGTGTGTGCAGGTTGTGGAGAAATGAGCAAGCAATGATAGTGTGATTGAATCATTTGAGCTTATTTACCAAGCAGAGGCATGCCGATTAATTTGTCTGCGATCTTATTGAGTAGCTAATAAACCACCAGGGGTCATATGGGTATAAAATGGGCTTGATTTAAGAATATTCGTCTTTTTAAATCACTTTTAGCATATATAGTTGAAATTATTAGCCCTCCTGTAATTTTTTTCTTTCTTTTACCAAATGATGTTTAACAGAGCAAGGAATTTTTCACAGTATTTCCGATAATATTATTTCTTCTGGAGACAGTCTTATTTGTTTTATTTTGGCTAGAATAAAAGCAGTTTTAAATTTTTTAAAAACCATTTTAAGGTCAATATTATTATTATTATTAATTGTCTACAGAACAAAACCACTGTTATACAATGATTTCCCTAATTACCTTGCCTAATTAAACTAAATAACCTGGTTAAGCCTTTAAATTGTCACTTTAATCTAAATACTAGTATCTTGACAAATATCTAGTAAAATATTATGTACTGTCATCATGGCAAAGATAAAAGAAATCAGTTATTAGTTCTAAAAACTAATATGGTTAAGCAGTTTAGATGCTGTTTGCTATCAGTACATGACTGCAAAGGTATTTTCAACTAGAACTGTGCAATACGACTATACATACTGTTCAGATTAAAAAAAAAAAAAATGTATTGTTTCATATTATGCTGTATCGTTTATTGTGTGGTGTTGCAAAAAAATACATTGTTTATGGTAATAATTTTGCAGAACAGAAACATAGAGAGAAACATATATAACAGCATGGCCAGAAATTTGCAAGCTTGAAAGTAGAATTCTTACATTTTACATTGTATTTAGTATTATATTATTTGTAAACCTTAGTTTTTGAAAAGTGTTTTTGATTTCATTACTATTTATTTTTAGGGACGCACCAAAATTATTGGAAAAATGGGTGAAAATATGAGCTGAAAAAAAGGCTATGCTGTGCCGCGTCATCCAGTAGTGATTAGTATGTAGGTTTCACCTCCAGCCATAATCATTGCACGGAATCAAGCAACTTTCACACCAGACACGGAAAGTTATGCACTATGAAACCCATTCATTTCATTGCACTACTGCACTGTAATTGCAACACTGGTAAAATGACACATCTTGACTCGTTCACTGGCAATAAAATATGGTAATATCATTGGCTTGTGCTTTTTGATCAGGAGACTCCAACATGATTTGTAGCATGGACCGGTGTTCATATTAATCAATTAAATCAACCGTGATCCATTACACCCCTAGTGTAGGGTGAGGTGGTCAAGGTGGTCATCTAATTCACAAATCCATGCAGCAACAATCTTATATTAGAATGACTCGATTATAATGGCCTCATGACAATCATGTTTATGACAGTTTTATGACAAGTTATGTTGTCTTGGTGATGCCAAGTTGTCATGACAACGACAAAGACAGGTTGTGATGTATTTAATTGCGTCAAGCTGTCAAAAATACATCTCAAACAATGTCACCTTCGCATTGAAAATGACATAACTAATCAAATGTCACTTTAACCACGCATAAAACCTCCTTCGTATTTATGAACGTTATCATCTATTCATGAAACCTTTTAAAAATACAATGTAAAACCTTTCACATATGCTATATATGCTGGTGTTTTTTTATGAAATGAGTATAATATCTGACAGCTGTTACCGTGGTTACATATCTTTGGCCATTCAAAGCAGAATAAGCAGCTTTTAGACTGCAGCCCATGAACTCATGATCTCCATCTGCTGCTGTCTGCATGAATCTCATTGTTCTGTGTGTGTCTTAAAGAAGCCAAGCCTACTGAATCATTCAACACCTTAATGAATGCACAACATTAACACAAAACCTGAACCGACACCATTGAATTCTTAATGCTTGTTCCTGGTCTCATTGTGAACGACTGGTGCATGTTACTACAAATTAAGAAACGGTTACCTTTTCGTTAATCGTTTATGAAAATAACATGCCAAGCTTCTTTATCAGTTAAACATCACTGGCCAGCTAAATCCTTTCACCATTTTAGCTGGTATTTCTGGTTCTGTACTGTGAAAGATTATTACAATTAAATATAGTTTTAAAATGTAATTTATTCCTGTGAATTTTCAGCATCATTGGTCCAACTTTAAGAGTCAAATAATGTTTCGGAAATCAATTTAATAAGTTGGTTTCACTTTTCTTTGATGAACAGAACAATGAAAATAACGGAAATGATTTTAAAACAGAATATTTTAATCTAAATCTTTACTGAATACAATTGAATGCAATTCTATTTAATCTCTACATTTACTCCTACTAGGGTTGCACGATACTGGAATTCGGTATCAATCGATACTGAAATTTTAAAAACGTCCATTTCCCGCTGACATTTGAGCGCTACTGAGCACGTTGTTAAACAGCGCTGATTTGCCGTTGTGTTCACGTGCTCAACAGAAATGACTGTGATTGGCCGTGAAGGTCATCAGTTCACCAAACTCACCGCTGTTTACTGAGCGTAACCACAGATACAGGAACACTGGAGCGTTTAAAGCCGCGATTCATCCGCGGATCGCTCGTATGTCAGCTTATAGACAAACCAGATGATCGACGTGACTTTGAAACACTCCAGTGTCCCTTATATATACTAAGAGAATACTATGGATGTCAATTGTTAAAGGTTTACAACATACTTCAAAATATCTTCTTTTGTGTTCAACAGGAAAAAAAACAAGTTGACAGTGAGTTTAACCAGATGTGAACACTAAAATGAATCTTCTTCCACCCTAAATATGGTGTTTAACGCCACTAAATTGCAAAAGGCTGTGAACTGCAATTCATGTTGATATTAATTCATGTTTTTTTTTTTACTATTTTATTCAAAGAAACATACATGAGTTTCTTTTTGGAGAATGTACCAGTAGATGTTTACATCCATGCAAGGAAAAAAAAATACTATGTATGTCAATGGTTACAGGTTTTAAACATTCTTCAAAATATCTTCTTTTGTGTTCAACAGAAAAAAAAACAAGTGGACGGTAAATTTAGTGATGTGAACACTAAAATTAATCATCTTCCACCTAAATATCCTGTTTAACTCCACTAAATAGCAAAAGAGATAATTCTGTAGAGGAGTGAATCATGCTTAAAATTAATAAACAAATTATTATTCACAACAGAGCAGAGAAAACAAATTAATAAACATTCATTTATAAACATTTAACTTTTTTAAATGCTCGCACAGTCATGGGCCTTAAAAACTACATGCAAATTATAAACTTTCACTCCATAATGGTTCAATTCTGCAGTGACTTTATAAATATCATGTGTAAAAAAACTGTGGCTGCCAGTCAACTATGATCCCTAATCAACATTGCACATCCTGCGTTTTGACTATTGCAGATGCACACATTGGCAATTTCGACGCTGAAACGATACGGATCCCTATATTCAGGTTCGAAAGACCCACCACCACTAACAAAGGTTCAGAATCGGTCCCATACATGAGCTCATTTGTCCTATTTTGACTGCTAAGCCATCATAAATTGTCAAAACAACCCATCAAAGGCTTTAAGACCAAGCAGAATCTGACATAAGTGAAGTCAACTTTTACTACCGACCTACTATATTGTTTTTAAATAGAGAAAACAAGGAACTTTTATTCTAAATCTTTGACGGTATTCTTGAAAGAAAAAAATGGCCAATGAAAGGTGGACCATATTAAAGTTGATTTTAATACTAATTAGGCTATTGTTGTTATCCATGAATTTTCAAATGTACTTTTTTACAAGAGAGGCTAGAAAAATCATCAAGCTCTACATTCTTCTTCTTCTTCTTCTTATTATTATTATTATTATTATTATGTTTTAATTGTTTAATATTCAAATGGACAAATTCTGACTGAGGAAAGTTGAATGTGCTGCTCAGTTTGTTATTTGCCTAATAATTGACAACAGGCTACAGTTTGTTTCCTAATTAAATACAGTTGAAATCAGAATTATTAAACCGCCTTTTATTATATATGTGTCACGAGATGGTATAGGAGACGGGACAAGAGGTAGGAACCATGTGCAGTTTATTGATGAGATATCGTGCAAAAACAGGACATGGTGAAAAACAAAGTAACAAAATAACAAAACAATAACCTAAGACCGGGACTAAAACATAACATGAGCAAAAACCATACCATCAAAACCAACGGAAACAAGAAGACATATAACGACAGAGCAAAGACAAGACGGGTGCAGGGTATATTTATAGTCCAAACAATGAGAAGTGATAGGATGCAGCTGCGTGTGTGATGAGTGGAAGTGGAAACCGGGTGTGTGTGGCGGAATGATGGGAATTGTAGTTCATTATGATTTGTAGTTCACCAGCGATCTCTGAAGTCCTTGATCGCTGGTGAACATGACAATATATATTCTTTAAATATTTCCCAAATGATGTTTAACAGAGCAAGGAGATTTTCACAGTATGTCTGATAATATTTTTTCTTCTGGAGAAAGTCTTATTTGTTTTATTTCGGCTAGAATAAAAGCAGTTTTTAATTTTTTAAAAACCATTTTAAGGTCAAAATTATTATCCCCTTTAAGCAATATATTTATTATAGCTATATCGATTATCTACAGAACAAACCATCGTTATACAATAACTTGCCTAATTACCCTATCCTGCCTAGTTAACCTAATTAACCTAGTTAAGCCTTTAAATGTCACTTTAAGCTGTATAGAAGTGTCTTGAAAAATATCTAGTAAAATATTATTTACTGTCATCATGGCAAAGATAAAAGAAATCAGTTATTAGAAATGAGTTATTAAAACTATCATGTTTAGAAATGTGTTGAAATAATCTTCTCTCCGTTAAACAAAAATTGGGGAAAAAAATAAACAGGGGGCTAATAATTCAGGGGGGTTAATAATTCTGACTTCAACTGTATGATGTAATAAATTTGTATTTTAAAAAGAAGTATTTTTTTCTTCATATTTCTTTATTCTAAATATTTAGGAAATATTTTTAGTACATCAAAAAGTGTGGTTATGATGACCAAAAAAATAGTGAATGCAGTACTAAATGTAGTATTTAAACCTCATAATTGAATAGAAAATAAAGTGAATAACTGCACTTTTTGAGAAATAAGAACCACCCCTTTCACCAGGCTGTCTACAGGCCTGTATCTGAATTCTTCAGTGTTTGACAGAGCGAGGGATCAGGACACAGTTTAGCATGCAGCACATCCACCGGCAGCGTCCATACGCCATGACGAGCACCCGTTTCTGAAAGGGAAATGAAAAGCTCATTTGCCCAGGCAGCAAAAAGTGCTTCGGCGTTGGTGATCTAAGCCTCAGTATATTATTAGTGGTGCTTCTTTCTGGCTCTCAACCTTCCTCACCTACGCTGCAGCTCCGGGTCTCAGCAGGGACACACTGCTGGGAGGGAAGCTGATTGTATTGAGGGCTTTTGAAAGGCAAAAAACGATCCTAGCATGACAAAAAATAAAACGGTCTCGCACTACTTGGTTGCTTACGCAAGGGTCATTTGCAAGTACCCAGCTGGATTAACCTGGCAGAGCTCTCAAAATGTAAGTATGTGGAAGTGAAATGTAAATACAGATGGATGTGGAGCAGCCTTCTCAAGGAATACCAATGCCATGCTTTTACATTTGGAAAAAGCTATATTTCATGATATGCTACGGTGATATTTCGCTCTCATTTTACGTCAAGGTCCAATAAGTTAATGTTGGTTAAAGCTAATATTGACAATCAATGGCCAATGCATTTTGTTATGGTGCTTCTTAACTTTTGTTAAAGTTAATAAACATACATACAGTTGCAATCAGAATTATTAAACCCCCTTTGAATTTTTTTTCTTTTTTAAATATTTCCCAAATGATGTTTAACAGAGCAAGGAAATTTTCACAGTATGTCTGATAATATTTTTTCTTCTGGAGAAAGTCGTACTTGTTTTATTTCGGCTAGAATAAAAGCAGTTAAAAAAAACAACAAAAAAAACATTTTAGGGTCAAAATTATTATCCCCTTTAAGCTATATTTTTTTCGATAGTCTACAGAACAAACCATCGTTATACAATAACTTGCCTAATTACCCTATCCTGCCTAGTTAACCTAATTAACCTAGTTAAGCCTTTAAATGTCACTTTAAGCTGTATAGAAGTGTCTTGAAAAATATCTAGTAAAATATTATTTACCGTCATCATGGCAAAGATAAAAGAAATCAGTTATTAGAAATGAGTTATTAAAACTATTATGTTTAGAAATGTGTTGAAAAAATCTTCTCTCCGTTAAACAGAAATTGGGGAAGAAAAAAAAAAACAGGGGGGCTAAGAATTCAGGGGGTTTAATAATTCTGATTGCAACTGTAGTTAGTTCATGTAAGCTTTGGTTATTGAATAATAATAATTAGTCATAATAATAATAAATAATAATTTTACATTAAAAATTATGTTACATACAATATAGGCGGATTGAAACACACTTTTTATCCACAGCACATAAATGGTCAACTGCATGCGACAAGCAAAAAACAATGTGTTTAACTTTTTTTTTTAATTATTATGGCATTGTTATACACTGTTTCTTTTCAATGGGTTAAAGTTATTTAAAAAGGCTGTTGAAATAAAAAATAAATCCTCTATTCCTCTTATTTTTATGCTATAAAGGAACCGTGTGCACCCATTGACAAGTAAAAGCTGATCTCTTTCTCTCTTCAAGTTGCTTTATTGGCATGACATTTTGTACATTATTGCTAAAGCATTTTAGATATGTATAAATTATGCAATATTAACAATCAAATAAATAAAACATTTATAATACCATAATAAAAAGATTTAAACACTAAATTATTAAAATATACAAATGAGAAATAAATAACAGAAAGGTATAAAAACAGACAAAATTGCAAAAAAATTATAAGAATTATAAGAATAATGATTTAAATAAGGCAAATTAGTTGATTAACCATTTCTAAGGGTGTACAAATTTTTTGCAGCCAGTATAGATATTTCGTTCTGTCTGAGTATATGGTAAAGTTTTAATCTGAGTAGTTTATTAAATAATTAGCTTTGTAAAGTTTCTCTCACGATTGTGCGTGCATGTGCAGTCAGCTGCAAAACCAAATGAAAATAGGCTTAAATAAAAAGGTAATGCAAAAACGCATACAATTAACAGCAAATTAAGTAAGGGAAAGCCCGAATCCCGGACATTTAACTCAAATAAGGACTATATGTATGCTGTGTGTAGTTTATCTGTAATTGGTAACATATCGGAGACTGTAAGGGTCTGTATGTGTTCATATAGGTTACATTTATTTATTTATTTTATATCATTGCAGACGTTACAGTAGGATATTTCGCATTGATCTGCAGTTATAATCAAATCATGTTCATAGAAAAGTTAGTAATTAACATTTATACACAAGTATTTATGTATAAAGCATCTGTTTTGTGAGAAGTGCTTCTCGTATAATATGTGAACAACTCGTACAGCTTTACTTTGAGCGAGATTTCCTCGAGCGAGAATGACGTCGACTGAAACTTTGTCGTACACCATGCCCACCAAAAGGGTACCCTTGGTACACTTTAGGCAGTGGAAATGCAAGCCTAATATGTACCGTACCGTACTGTACCAGTCAGTGGAAACAGGTTATTAGAAACTACAGCCAGGTGCATTTTTTAACTCCCCAAAAGGCGCATTTCTGTGGGTCTCTGCAGAGCACCTGACTGTCTGTGGGAGTGTTGACAGTTCTCACACACAACCAGCAGTAGCCTACCAAACGAGTAACGAGAGAAGATTTTCCACTGGTTAATCGATCGCAAATGTTTGGCTATCTTGGGCGGATACAAAAAAAAAAAAAGTGTAAAAGGATGATAATAATACTAAAAAAAAGTATTACCAAATATACTTAATCTATGTTTATGTCTGGGAAGCACTGATAGATATACATATATAATGATCGTATTACTGTTAAAGTTTGCGCTTTATTTTGTTGGGGCAACTACTGATAATCACAGATCAGGGACTAAGCCGAAGGAAAATGAATGAATACTACTATTAATAATTAACTAATCATTTTTTATCTATACATTTAGTTTGTCTATTATTGCATTTTTTATGGAGTGTTCTTGTATTAATAACATATTATTGTTTTATTTAAATAACAATTTTATATTAGTTAGCTATTGCATTTTTGTATTTGACAATACATATTTTCATCAGAAATCTCTCATCTGACATCTTGAAAACTGGTTGACATTTCAGAATATACTGTAGATAGATAAACATTAATCAGTAGTTTTAAATCAAGAATGCACCCAGAGTATTTCAGCAAATGCATTGTAAAAAAATGGACTGAGGATGTTTTTCCCACCACATGGTCATTAATTTACATTAGTCTGCAGCAGAAAACCTGCACAGGTTGTGTTTTCTCCCATTGATGTCGAATAAAAATGCATCTTCAGGTCTGTTAACACCTGTTCCAAAATCACAGATGCACAACGCCACGCCAAGCTGCAATTTGTCTCTGTTTGGGCCAAAACCACACAAAAGCAATACAGCAGTCTTGGACATCTGCTTGCCAAGGCTGAAAATTCAGACGATGTACAGAATCATTAAATCCACAGCGCTCTGTTCTGGGATGCAAGAGTGTTTCCACTTGTCATATGTCGCGTAAGCCACTTCTCATATATTTCTTTCAGATGTTAATATTTGGGCTGACAAAGTTAATGCCTTAATTTATTGGATTAATTAAATAGGTTTCACCCAATTGCACTTATTTAACACTTGACTGATTTAAATTGCTTCCTGTTATAATGTGCAATAACGGAGGTGGACTTGGTGCTAGGAAACCTGATTTCACTGTTTCGCAGATACAGAAATAGATTTATATCAATCTAATTTCCTTTGATATCTTGACATCACTGCACTATAAAAACATACTGTAAGTTTCAGAAGCCAAAACTTTCGTTAGTTCAAAAACAGCTAATACTGAGGCCAATCTGAGCCTGCGTAATATTGTGGTTAAACTCCGCCTCTGCAAAAAAAAAGGACAACTCCCAGTTTTTATTACTACCACTCCCACTTTTTCCCCAGATCACTACCTGTTTAGCCCTGCCCACTGATTAGGTCAAGTAATGAGATATGCAAATACAATGCTACACAGCAACCAAACAATGAAGATACTCCAAAGACAATAAGACAATGGATCTAGTTCATTAAACAAATTTTTTGAGTAAAATGTGGGTATGGACGTTTTGATGAATAAGTCATGATTCATGAAAACCTTTTTGTACTAAAATGTATTCTAAATGGGGCGACATGGTGGTCCGGTGGTTAGCACTGTCACCTCACAGCACGAAGGTCGCTGGTTCGAGTCCCAGTTGGCATTTCTGTTTGTAGTTTGCATGTTCTCCCCGTGTTGGCGTAGGTTTCCTCCGGGTGCTCCGGTTTCCCCCACAGTCCAAAGACATGCGCTATAGGTGTAATAAATAATCATTTATTAAATTATTACATTTATTAAATAATAATTTTCAACCCCTGATGAATAAAGGGACTAAGCTGAAGGAAAATGAATGAATGTATTCTAAATGTACAAAAAATTCAAGAACAACTTGTATAGAACCCTACATATGTACATATACATATGTTGTTGAAAAGTTTAAGGACAACTTTGATTAAAGGTTTTGATCCACTTCTAATGTTGACTACTGTACTCACGGGATCATTAATATTTATGCCCTCAACAGCGTTTGATTGGACGCAGCTTTTCTTCAAACTTTTCTTTTCTTAGATGACATCAATGATACTTTTCCCCCTTATATTCTAAGCTTAACACAGCTTATTATATTTCCTATACATATGGGACGCTTACTTTGAAAACGGGATCGGAATTATAAACCTCATCACATGAAAACACTAAATATGAGAAAGACGGATTGTGTATTTATTCAGGTATTTGCAAACAGCAGTGTCTAAGAACCTGCTCAATACAGCTCTCAAATGCTAGAATGTTTTTCAAATTTCAGAATTGATTGGTACTGTTGTCATTACTGTTGACAGACCTACTATGAAGGGTGAACAGTCAAACATACAAGCACAAGTTTACATCAATGGGCATACAGCAGACCTTTCCAATGTTGGGACCTAATTTGAAGTCAAAAATTTAGCCAATCAAACCAATGGGTATATAAAAAAAGAACAGATTCTTAACTTCCAAAACAATTTGTAAGTAATTCAATTTCCTAAATCCAAAAATGTGTAACCCATCTACATAGATCTGTGACATATTTGCAAATATATGCACTTCAATCAGGGAAACCAATCACAACAGATTGAACCTTCTGACCAATCAAAGCAGCGTAGACTCTCAAAAAGGATGAAGTTAAAATGAATAAATCTAAGCAAATCTCTAAGAAATGAGAAAATTGAAGTGTTTTACTGACCTCGTACGCATGATTAGAAACCTTTTAAATGACAGAACAGGAGCACTTTATGATTGAGCACAAACTAGATGTGTTAATGAATGATCTTGCTAGAAATATGGCATGTAATAATTGACAAAATAGTTCATACTTGTGACTCAGTGTGGAAAACGCTGACAGCCTGCACTTGCTACTATAATATATTCCATCACTTGTCACTCTTATGGCATATTTGAAGAGGGTCTGACACTGACCTTGGCAGACGTTATTTTGGGCTCAATGAGTCAGCAGTTCTCAGACTTAATGACATTGAACTGCAATATGTTTAGCAATGTCCAAAATACTCATTAAATAAGATTTCCCCCTGTATTTCAAGTAAGGATTAAAGTAAAACTGTATGCAAGATTACTTATGTAGCTCTCAAGATCGAGTAATATTTTGAAAATACATACAGTTGAAGTCCAAATTATTCGCCCTCCTGTGAATTTTTTTCTTTTTCAAATGTTTCCCAAATGATGTTGAACAGAGCAAGGAATTTTTCACAGTATTTCCTATAATATTTTTTCTTCTGGAGAAAGTCTTTTGTGTTTTATTTTGGCTTTAATAAAAGCAGTTTAGAATTTTTTCAAAACCATTTTAAGTAAGACCTGAAATATCAAAAAATAGGCAGAAAATTCTAATTTTCTGGAACTGAGATGTTTATTAAACCATCTAGCAAAATCCCCCCAAAATTTTTTGCCATATACATTTTTTTCATGATATTTATTTTGTATCACATTTGATACATCAGGCGTTTGTGCAACTTTTTGCTTATAACAATGTTAATTTTAATTACAAAAAAATAATTTTGTCCTTAACATTTTGACAACAGAGAACATTTCAGGCAGTTTTTCTCTTAGTTTTTTTTTTACATTAAATATTTAAAAGTATTTTATTACTTCACTTTGTGGTAGGCGTAATAGCAGTTTCAGTCCTTGTTCAGGCAAAGATTCACTTTACACTTACACAGAAGTTTAAAGTGATTGCTGAAGCAGTGATTTTATCTCTGTCAGGTTTCTCCATGTTGTAAAATAATCAGTTTCATGCCTTCTAACATAAAAAGGCGCACTGCAGCTTGACCTTTTATAAGGTGCAATTATTGTAAAATACCCACAATGCATTTTAAGATAGCATTTCAGTCACTAATTAGATTAATTTAATCATCCAAATACTGTGTGTTTGCATTGTAGTAGGTATGGTATAGATTACATTACAAAAATGTGACATGATTGTTCAGGAATAAAGCACCTTTTATACCTGTTGTATCAAATTTGATATATGCATTTTCAACACAATTTATTTGTAACATAAAGAATTAATTATTAAGTAATAATGCATTGTTTCAGTCAAGAAAACCTTTATTTAATAAAATTAGTAACAATAAAAAATTGTATTCTTATTAAAACAACTTGAAATTAGCAAATAGTTTTCAGCCAAAAAGCATGCGAGTAATTCAATGAGAGCAGCCATTTTGAAAAGGTAAAAAAAAAGCCCTTCCACTGCCTGCACTGTCATAAAAATCCACAAGAGGGCAAAATACAAGTATCAAATTATATACAACAGGTTTTCAAGCCAAAAATTAATCAGGTTGATATTATATAGTTCTTAGAAAATTTGTTTATCAAATATGTGCGGCTGTACAGGGTTAAGGTCAATATTATTAGCCCCTTAAGCAATATTGTTTTTTTTTTTGATTGTCTACAGAACAAATTATCGTTAAACAATGACTTGCCTAATTACCTTAACTTACCTAATGAACCTAGTTAAGCCATTTAATGTAAGCTGAATACTAGTATCTTGAAAAATATCTAGTAAAATATTATCATCATGGCAGAGATAAAAGAAATCAGTTATTAGAAATGAGTTATTAAAACTATTATGTTTAGAAATGTGTTGGAATTTTTTTTTTCTTTTCTGTTAAACAAATTGGGAAAATAAATATACAGGGGGGCTAATAATTCAGGAAGTCTAATGATTTTGACTTCAAACGTATATACTTTTTTTGCATATTACTTTTCAGTGTGCAACATCACTGTTTGTGATGTAAAATATACAATCTAGATCTTCATTGGATGCCTCTGAACAACATCTAATTTGATCTTCAAAAATTGGAATTGTAACTTAGACTTCATGGCAAACGTTCATGAAGAAATTGGTTCATTTTGCTTTCGCTTCAAAGGATTGATATGGTAAAGCCACTAGTGTTGTTACTGCTCTTTTTACTGTATTTACATGTGTTGAGGAAGCCTTCAGTACTGAAATTTAGATGATACAGATAGTTACGGGTGTTTGGTTTCCAACACACTCTGTAAGCACAGACTGCTAGACGTACCTCTGGGTACATATTTCACGGTCTCCAGAAATGTAGACAGGGGTACGTATCCACAATGAGCCTGTGTTGATATTATGCTATTTTTACATGCTTTAGAAGAGCCAAAAACTAACATACAGCACATTTAAGGGATTGTGCTTCCGGCTGCCATTTAAACTTTGATTTCAAAACTTCCCATTTCAAACTTTGAAATAATTTCTATGCATCTTAAACAGAGCTCAAATTAGCAGCTAACAGAATAAGCATGGTGCGTATAACACTAGCGGTGGCTGAGAGTTGCGAGCATCCCGGAGGTGAGAGCTCAAGAGAGCGAGGCCTTGATTACTGGAGTGTCAATGGAGTGAGCTGAAGGGCTTCTCAGAACAGTCGACCTACTTGAACAGCTTGAGCTGATTACAATAATCAAATAAAAATCCGAAATAAATAATTGCTCTGTTCGTCGGCATGTGAAGAGCGCTCTGCACCACTGGAGAGGAAGCGATCACGAAATGGCATCTCGAGGTTTTTTTTGCACTGACTGATGAAAACTGGCAATGTTCATTTGTCTGAAAATGCTAGATATATTTGCTTTTTATTTTGTTTTGAGCGAGCACTCAAAACAATGCAGAAAATATTTGCTCAAATGTTGCACGTTCAAAAATTTCTCAGTAATTCGAGCACACAAATGAGGGTTTAGTTTGCATAACTTATAATTAAACCATCAGGAATAATTTCATCATATACATAATTTTGGGGAGATTATTTATTTATTTGAATATTATTTAAGGCATTATTTAGTGTTAGGTTTTTATAAAAATAATTAAATAATAAATTACACGTATGCATAGTTCTTTCATCAAGAAAGTTGAGTTCCTTTTCTTTGAGGTTCTCACAGTAGCGAACCAGTCATCAAGTTAATGAATATGTATTTAATTTTAAGATCACAGCATGCAAGAAAAAATGAACCTCTTCCAGAGATTCACCCAGCAGGAATCACTTGAGCGACTTGCTTGTAATTTGAATGGGAAAAAGCAATAAAATCAGAATGTAATTTCTGGAGTGCTCTACATCACGGCTCAATTAACTGCATGATCAAACTAAGGGGGAAAAAAGTGAAACGTAACTCTGGAACATTCCAAAATGCTTTTTTGTGTGTAAAATTCAACATCTGGAACAAAACTATCCTTGCAATTTTTTTTTTTTACATGGTCATATTTGATAAACTATAGCTAGAGATATAGCATTAATGCAGTGTTATTTTTCTACCATTTTGATATTATTGTTTAGTTTGAGATAGGGTTGTCACGATACTGGAATTCGGTATCAATCGGTACTGAAATTTTGAAAAACGTCCATTTCCCACTAACATTTGAGTGCTGTTGAGCACGTTCTTAAACAGCCTTGATTTGCCATTGTGTTCATGTGCTCAACAGAAATGACTGTGATTGGCCGTGAAGGTCATCAGTTCACCGAACTCACCGCTGTTTACTGAGTGTAACCACAGATACACGGACACTGGAGCGTTTTAAAGCTGCAATTCAGCGAAACAGCGTGAGTTCGGTGAACTGATGACCTTCACGGCCGATCACAGTCATTTCTGTTGAGCGCTCAAATGTTAGCGGAAAATGGACGTTTTTTTAAATTTCAGTATCGATTGGTACCGAATTCCAGTATCGTGACAACCCTAGTTTGAGATATTATTGCTTATTAATAGTTTATTAGATAGTCGGCTCCTCAGGGAGAAAAGAAATCGAACACTATATAAAACAAGGACAAAACGATATGCTTGTTCCACCATACCTTTGGGCATTAGACTATTTCATCAAAATAACATGGACACTTAGGGACTTTCAACAAACAGTATTTGTAAATTGCTTTTTAACCATTTTGATCTCAAGTATAAGCTGTAGAAGTGTGTTTTTGTTTGTTTATTGGTTTAACTTTGTATATATTGGAATTGTTTGTGTGGAATATATTTTGAAGGGTAGTTTTTTTATTTTTTATTTCCTTTATTTAGCTTTTTTTTGGTATTTTGTATTGAAGTATGGATGTCATTTCTGCAATAATTCAATCTTTGCACTGCTATGCAGAAAACATGTAAACCTTAAAGGGGACCCTTTATGCAAAAAAATCACTTTATAAGGGGTTTAAACACAATAGTGTGGCAACAGTGTGTGAATATAGCCAGCCTTTATCAGTAAAAATGAATTAATTCTATTTTTTATAATCACACTCGATAAAACAGTCTGCAGAAACACTTTGATTGACATTCTGCCTTTGTACGTGTCATCAGAGGGGGAAAGCCCCACCCGTTTGTGATGATCTTTCCCTCATTAGCATAGAGTGCCCTGAGTTAGAAGCAGCTGTCCACCATTAGAGTTTTGAGTCTGCTGCTATGGTGACACATAGGCCTTTATAGCTCCACCCTCTTTTTAAAAGCACAATCTCATTTGAATTCCCAGGTTCTGCTGGTTGACGCATATGCCGAATTTTCGCCAATTGTAATCATTTGCTCTGGTTCAATTTGGAATTTCCCAACCATTGCAGAGCCGGGGGGATCAGAGTGAGCACTCCAACTTGGCCCCACCCTGATCTGTGTAATTTTTTTTTTTGTAATTTTATTTTTTTTTTTATAGCTAATTATAGCTAATACTACAAAAGTTTGTGAACCCCTGGTCTTTGTGAACCCCTTTCAATACTGTGTTGTAATAGAGGGGGTAAAACATTTTGAATTTGAAGATCAAGGTAAATTGTACTTCATTTGTCTTCTGTGGAACATGCAAGTATCTTCTGTTACCTCAATAGGGCAGTGCAAAATGGAAAAAAAAATCTTCATCCTATTTAAATGTTTTAAACCCCTTGGCTCTTAACGCATCATGTTTCCTTCTGTAGCATCAACGAGTGATTTAACCTTTTTTAGTAGTTGTGTTTGAGTCCCTCAGTCATCCTCAGTGTCAAAAGACGGAGTTCACAATCATACAGTCACTGCTGGAAAGAGTTCAATTCTGCAAAAGATGATGGAAAACTGAAGAATCTGCAGGACATGGAGGATTTTTCTGAAGAACAGCAGCAGTTTAACTGTTCAGAACAAACAAGGGACTCATGAACAACCCGCACGAAGCAGAAAAAAACGCTGATCATCAGGAAAACACATAGAATTTTTAAATCATGGGTTCACAAACTTTTGCTGGGGGTTATTTAAGTCATTTATTTCCGCTATGTTTTTTTGTTTTTTTACATATGTTTTTATGTAAAATATGTTACTCAAGATAGTACTAAATTAAAAAATAACCTTCATTTTGTTTAATCTCTCTTAATTAGTTAAAATATTCACACTATTTTAATTGATGTTTATAGATAGTTTATAGATAGATAGATAGATAGATAGATAGACAGACAGACAGACAGACAGACAGACAGACAGACAGACAGACAGACAGATAAAACTATAACCCTGCTATGAACTAAATTTAAGTGATTTTTACATTACTTTATTTAGGGTTTCTGCAGGTTTCATCAAGTCAAATTTAAGACCCTTTTAAGAGCATTATGAATTCAATTTTAGACTTATACAGGGTTAAACACCAAAAAAAAATTCTAATGGCCCGGTTGTTTTTTTTTGCCTATTTATAAATATTATGTCCGCTCCCCCTTACTATCCCCCTTAAATAGTTTTTGTATAAATGGAAGATCATGCAAAGGGAAATATTGCTCTGTTGTTATCATTTTTAGTTTTCTTTGTCTGATTAGAAAATTAAATTTGCACAATTTGCTGTAAAAATGTCTAACAGCTGTTGTGAATTGTATCTCTTTGCAATAAAAAATATAAATATATATTGTTGGACTGATTGGGTAGCTTTACTTGGACAGAGGAAAATTAAGACCTGTTTAAAATGTTTTAAGACGTACAACACAATATTTCAGTGAATTTAAGACTTAAAGGCCTAAAATTTAGCATTTGAAACTTTTTCAAGACATTTCAAGACTTTTTAAGACCCCGCGGACACCCTGTTTATTTGTATTTTTTTGAATTCATAAGTAAAACAGAAAACTACATGGAAGACTTTTATGTCATACAAGAAAGTATATATATTTTTTTTTTGCATGGAATTTTCATCGGTTTAAATGAACGGATAATTACTCTGAAAAGAAAATGGTGTAGGGAAAATGTTCACAATTACAGTGTATTAAAAGTTATCTCAAATTAAATCCAATAAACATATATTTCAAGTTGTGATATCAAAGTGCAGCAATAGTTTTTTACAGTGTGTGACAACTAGCCCCAATCAATATCCTTATATATCTGAATAACATGCTTGCTAAAAACACTTTATAAGCATAAGCTTATAACACATGAAGCATAAGCAGCTTTACACTACATTTCTCCCATTGCATTGTGGCGTTATAGCTAAAATGGGTTTGCATTGTGTTCTCCTCTATGTAAACACGCAGATCATCTTAAAACTCTCCAGTAAGCAAATATACACAAAATGAGGTTGCGTGAAATCTTAATTTGTAGCTTGGCTAAACATCTGCATATGCTGACGTGAAGAGCAGCTCGTGCTTACATGGTTGCTCTGCAATTGCATGTTTTTTTTCTGCACTTCGCAGGTTTCGCTAACTACAATTTCTGGATGAGAGACTGCTCGATTTCCCCACATGCCGCGCGACAGCATTCTCTTCATAATTTTATGGATAATTTAATGACATGCTAATTGTCATTGCTACATAATCAGTGTGACATATATTGCATTTTGATTACATTACTGAAGGTTGCGGCAAAGTTTTACTGGATTCATCAGAAAAATGTGCAATCACATTCCCCACTTGTGCAAGGAGTTGCGATTCCCTCGGCAGCAGTTATACCTGCCGCATTTGTCTCTGTGTGTGTGTGTGTGTGTGTGTGTGAAAGAGGATGGGAATGGCTGTGCGTTTGTTCTCTCTCTGATCTGGCTGTGAGCACCTGCTTGTGGGTTTGAGTGTGATGCGTGTTTGGATGAAAATCACTTTGATTGGATTCTTTTATTTATATATTAGGGATGAAATGGCTCATGAAAAAAACCAAACCTTTCAGTTCACATGTTTTTTTAACTATTTTTTTTTCTAATCATTTGACAAGGAAGCAAGTGTTGTTACAGTTGCAATCAGAATTATTAAACCCAATGAATTATTAGCCCCCCTGTTTATTCCCCCCCCCCCCAATTTCTGTTTAACGGAGAGAAGATTTTTTCAACACATTTCTAAAGATAATAGTTTTAATAACTCATTTCTAATAACTGATTTCTTTTATCTTTGCCATGATGACAGTAAATAATATTTTACTAGATATTTTTCAAGACACTTCTATACAGCTTAAAGTGACATTTAAAGGCTTAACTAGGTTAATTAGGTTAACTAGGCAAGTTATTGTATAATGATGGTTTGTTCTGTAGACAATCGAAAAAAAATATAGCTTAAAGGGGATAATAATTTTGACCTTAAAATGGTTTTTAAAAAATTAAAAACTGCTTTTATTCTAGCCGAAATAAAACAAATAAGACTTTCTCCAGAAGAAAAAATATTATCAGACATACTGTGAAAATTTCCTTGCTCTGTTAAACATCATTTGGGAAATATTTAAAAAAGAAAAAAAATTCAAAGGGGGTTTAATAATTCTGATTGCAACTGTATATGAGTGGAATATGTGATCGGATACCTGCCACCTGCAGCACACACTCTCTCTCTCTCTCTCTCGGTGCAGTTTGTTGGTGTGTTACTATGATTACGGCCCACTGCAGTCTATTCTGTGCCATCACATCACATATTCTGTGCATCTCTTTCAGAGTTAATTCTGCTAACTAGCATGCTGCAAGTTATCAATATCAACTTATCAACTTAAACTTTAAAGATTCCTGTGACAGAAATACTTCGTTTCTCTCACAAATGCTTTCTTTAATTCAACATGCTCTTGCACTGCGACATGTGGAATGCTTGTGACAGTGTCAGAATACCCATTAGAACTGAAGCGTCAATTTTGTAAACCGTCCCACCCCTAATATTACATTAGGGCTATATTGGAATATATTAGTGCAATATTGGAAAAAATTTTTTAGTATTGGACACTGCATGTCATATATTGCAATGTGAAAAATTATTTCCTAAGATGACTTATGTTACTTTATTTGGCCAGAATTCATAATTGTGTATCAGGCTCAAAATATATGCCCAGGACTACATTTTTTAGAACCAACAAATATGTACCCTGGACTACGCTGTCTTGCCGTTTTTGTCTTCACAAATCCACTAGAGGGCAGCGTGACAATCTCAAATATATTACTGGGGCACTTTTTCTCATACATGCCGTTTCTCGTAAATCCCAGAGGCCGCTGTGTACAATTCTGCCAATCTCACTGTCCTTCTCCTGCCCGTCCATGAGAGAGGCCGGTCAGCTTGTCATCGTGCATAATATATCAGCATGAACTGCCCACTCTCTTCCCTAAACCCAACCGATAGTGTTCTCAAAATAAAACTAGAAGAGAAAAGCCAGCGTGTTTCTACCTTGACCTCACGCTGTTTTTTTTGGATTTCGTTTTATGTGGTTTCTGGAACCGCGCTCGAACTCTGGTCCACTACGCTCCACCTCCGTCGATCTCGGTGAAACAATTTCCAATATAACCGGAAAAGCCATCCATACAGAGGTAAGCAGTCAGTGGTACCGCCCCATATTGTTCACTTTACACATAAAATGCGAGAACATATTGCTTTGGTTCTTAAATTTACACCAGGGGTCTTTTTCCCAATGTGCCTGTGTATGCATCTGCATAAAAAAATCCAAATTTATGCAGAAATATACCAAATAAAATAGACAAATCAAAGCACAGATGAAAACAACAGAACAAAGATAAAAATAACATAGACAGCACTTTAGACAGTTTTGGTGTAGCCTAACAGTTTTGAGGTATGGAAAAATCAGTAATTAAATGTAAAATAACACTGTATACTCTTCATTGAATAAATAATAAAACAATTAATCTTTATTAAATTGGCACATTTAAAAATTTATTGTGCCCAAATGGTCTAAATTCACATGAAATCTTACAGTCAAAGGCCTGGAAAAACCAAAAAAGTTAAAAATCCTTCACACTATTAGATTACAGTTAAACGTTGCAGCGACTCCACAAATAGTTCTAAACTGTGATTCCTGGTTAATTAAAATCCCAACTTGACATTGTAAATCCTGCGATGTTATTATTGCAAATTCACACATTGCTGTATCGATGCTGAAATAATATATATTGTGCAGCCCAAATATATACACTTACTGGCCACTTTATTAGGTACACCTTACTAGTACCGGGTTGAACCCAATTTTGCCTTCAGAACTGCCTTAATCCTTTGTGGCATAGATTCAACAAGGTACTGGAAATATTCCTCAGAGATTTTGGTCCATATTGACATGATAGCATCATGTTGTAACGAGTGGTTATTTAAGTTACTGTTGCCTTTCTATCAGCTGGAACCAGTCTGGCCATTCTCCTCTGACCTCTGGCATCAACAAGGCATTTGTGCCCACAGAACTGTCGCTCATATTTTCTCTTTTTCAGACCATTCTCTGTAAACCCTAGATCAGCAGTTTATGAAATACTCAGACCAGCCCGTCTGGCACCAACAACCATGCCACGTTCAAAGTCACTTAAATCACCTTTCTTCCCCATTCTGATGCTCAGTTTGAACTGCAGCAGATCGTCTTGACCATGTCTACATGCCTAAATGCATTGAGTTGCTGCCATGTGATTGGCTGATAAGAAATTTGCATTAACCACAGTTGGACAGGTGTACCTAATAAAGTGGTCGGTGAGTGTATATACAATCAAGCATGCATACATATACTGTACATACATACTAGGGATGTAATGAGATCTGATGTGTCTAAAATTACAATAGAAAAAAAAGTAAAATGATTCTAAATATTAATTAAAAGTACACTGATGAATCTCAATCAACTAAATACAGTAGTGGTGTCACGGTGGAGCAGTGGGTAGCACGATCGCCTCACAGCAAGAAGGTCGCTGGTTCGAGCCTCGGCTGGGTCAGTTGGCGTTTCTGTGTGGAGTTTGCATGTTCTCCCCGTTTTCGCGTGGGTTTCCTCCGGGTGCTCCTGTTTCCCCCACAAGTCCAAAGACATGCGCTATAGGTGAATTGGGTAAGCTAAATTGTCCGTAGTGTATGTCTGTGAATGAGAGTGTGTGGGTGTTTCCCAGTTATGGGGTGCGGCTGGAAGGGCATCCGCTGCGTAAAACATGTGCTGGATAAGTTGGCAGTTCATTCTGCTGTGGCCACCCCAGATTAATAAAGGGACTAAGCCGAAAAGAAAATGAATGAATGAATAAATACAGTAGTAATGGACATAACAACTTGATAATAGACCAACTATATTTTGTTACCCAACGAATTCCATAAAAAACTCATGCATTCAACTGATCTTTTGAACAACAAAATATGCTTTGATTCATTGGTTGAATAAACAAGCAGGTGAGCCAGATAAATGCACTGAGTGAGTTCAAATACGGTTTTGTGGTTCACTCCCATTCAGCCTCTTCCCAGCATGCTCTAGGGTATGAATAATTAATACAGCTGAAATGTTTGACCTTTTGTTAGGCTTTATTTAAATTGCCGTTTCATGTTTAGTTGTCTGGTTGCTTCCTTTTTTTAAAAATAAGTTTTCATTTTAAGTTACAATGTGGAAAAAAATGTAAATATAACAATAGTTGATAGGTGATGGAAAGTATAAGATAGACAATATTATTCTCCTTTCAGTTATGCAAGTAGAAAACCTTAAAAACAGGCAGCACGGTGGCTCAGTGGGTAGCACTGTCGCCTAACAGCAAGAAGGTCGGTAGTTCGAGTCCTGGCTGGGTCAGTTGGCATTTCTGTGTGGAGTTTGCATGTTCTCCCTGTGTTGGCGTGGGTTTCCTCCGGGTGCTCCGGTTTCCCCCACAGTCCAAAGACATGCGCTATAGGTGAATTGGATGAACTAAATTGGCCGTGGTGTATGTGTGTGTGTGGTGTATGTGTGTGTGTGAATGAGTGAGTATGGGTGTTTCCCAGTACTGGGTTGCGGCTGGAAGGGCATCCGCTGCGTAAAACATATGCTGGAATAGTTGGTGGTTTATTCCGCTGTGGCGACCTCTGAAATACAGAGACTAAGCCGAATGAACGAATGAATGAATGAATGAAAACCTTAAAAACACAATGTGCTCAAAAAAGTGATGCTACCCAATGTCAATACAGAAATGAGGAGTTACTTCACTGTAGCTAATAAAGATCAAGCTAAATGTAGGCCTGTCACGATAAAGAATTTTTGTTGTGCGATATATTGTCACAGAAATTATTGCGATAAGCAATATTATTGTCATTTTAAGATCATTTTATGCCACTGATTATACACAGCGGGGAAAATAAGTATTGAACACGTCATGTTTTTTCCTGGGAATAATATTTCTAAAGGAGCCGTTGACATGGAGTTGTACCAGATTTTGGTAAAAACCCAAACAATACATACATAAAAAATAAAACACAACAGGTATGAGTTTTTCACAAACTTCAACAGGGTGTAAAAATCTTGATGGTTCTGTGGGTCTCGTCTATCAATTCTTGGCTGGGCCATTCCACAGCTTGATTTTCTTTCTCTGAAAGCATTTGAGAGTTTCCTTGGCTATGTTCTGGATCATTGTCTTGCTGAAATGTCCACCCTGGTTTCATCTTCATCATTCTGCTAATGTAGATGTTGGACTGAAGCAGCTAATATTCATTTACAATGAGGAAGGGCAGAGGGTTGCTGAAGAACTACTGAGAGATTTCAGATGCTGTCTGGGCTTTCACTGCCTTTCTACACCTCCCTTTTTTCATGTGTTCAATACTTTTTCCCTGCATCATTTAATTTTATTACACATAGCTTCATTTGTAAACTACTTAGATGTGTTTTCTTTGCATATATGGATTTCTTTGGTTGTTACCAACATCCGGGCAAAATTTCAAGTCAACAGCACCTTTAGAAAATATGTTTTCTGAGAAAAATGGTGACATGTTAAATACTTATTTCCCCCACTGTATAATAATGCAAATAGCCATTTCAAGGGACAAAGACTTTTTATTCTTATAAGGTTATTTAGAATTTGTATTTTGATGTTAAAACGTAAATGTCATTCATTCATTCATTTTCTTTTCGGCTTAGTCCCTTTATTAATCTGGGGTCGCCACAGCGGAATGAACCGCCAACTTATCCAGCATATGTTTTACGCAGCAGATGCCCTTCCAGATGCAACCCATCACCGGGAAACACCCATACTCTCCCATTCACACACACACACACACTACGGACAATGTAGCTTATCCAATTCACCAATAGCGCATGTCTTTGTACTTGTGGGGGAAACCGGAGCACCCGGAGGAAACTCACACGAACACGGGGAGAACATGCAAACTCCACACAGAAATGCCAACTGACCCAGCTGAGGCTCGAACCAGCGACCTTCTTGCTGTGAGGTGACAGCGCTACCCACTGCGCCACCGCGCCGCCCCCGTAAATGTCATATTATATCCTATTAAGTGTCCTATTAATTAAATGTCCAATTATAAAATTTGACACTGGTGAGGTACAATGTAAATGTTCCTGAAAAATAGCTTTGGGAAATTGTGAATATATATTGCAACACCAAAAATTAAGTTCATGTCCATGTATTGCATGATAAGTCGATATATTGATTATTGTGAAAGGCCTAGCTAAATGTAACATTTACTAGAGGCTAACAGGATGCTATTTCAATTTAAATATGTTAAATAATTGATCAAACTGAGCATTTAGCTTAGTGTCACAGGGCTAGTCCATATATAACACTTACTTTCAGTAACATTGACATGATTTTTGTTGCCTGGATGCATCTGTACTTATTTATTGCACTATTTTGAGGTTCCGCCTTCAGTTTAGACACAAACTTTAAAACTTGGACAAGATAAGGGTGAAGTTTACTGTCTGACACCAATAGTTAGTGTCTAAATATGTCTTGTTCAAACTGATAATGCAGCACAATGTGCTGAGCCAACAAAATACGGTATTACCACAGGTTACTGCTCAACTTGAAAAGTACACAAAATTGCAAAATTCTGCAATGCCTCCTGTGCACACCTAAAGTAGGCTCCATTTATTAGATAAAAAATAATCAAAATATGCCCTAAGATTGTCTTTAGTGTCACATGATCCTTCAGAAATGCTTCTAATGTGATGATTGGCTGCTTGAGATAGCTGCTATTATAAAAAATAAAAATAAAAAACAATTGTGATCTTATTTTGAGGAAGCTTTGAATTTTTTTCAGGATTCTTTGATAAATAGAAAGTTATTTTTATTTATATAATAATATATGATAAAATAAATAATAAATATATTATACATTTTATAACGTTTATAAAGTCACTCAGAATAATCATTTAAAAATGGTAATTTTCAACCAGAATAGGGTCTGTTTTGACCCAGAGATAAATAAATATTATTTCTTTTTTGTAGGAGAGCAAAAATGCCCAATATTTTCTGAATATTTAATTATTTTTGTCAAAGTCAAGACTTTTATACACACTTTTGGGACTGATTTTTTTTCTCTTTTTTTTACATATACAAAAAATATTACACAAGAAATTACACAAGAAAACAGATTACTCTTTTAATCTAAAACTGAAAAGCAAGTAAAATTCACTTATTTCGTTTCAAATCTATGTATGTTGTTATAAATAAATATGCATGTATATTTCATAAATTATTAATGTTTTTGAACAATAATGAGCCATAAATTGAATTCAATTCGTATAATTAATTGAATTTAATTGAATTCTATTCATTCCAATATGATTAACAATGGTAATTCTTAGATCATGATACATTTTATAAATGGACAATTTACTGTTACTAATAGGTCTAACATTTCTCATCAATATAAAAATCTATGTATAGTTTAAATAATAGTTTATTTTTGCTTTTGGGGGGGGGGGTGTTTTTTATGCATGAAATATAATTGTTATGTATAAAAATGAAATATCAAAGAATTCATCAAACTGTCCTTAATTAATTAGGTAAATTCAGTTATGGTAAATGGTAACATGTATAACTTCACTTACAATATAAGCGTTTTATGAACCTCTGGGTCCAAATTGACCTGGAAAAAAATATATATATATGCCAAAAAAACTGCATTTGAATGCAATACTAGGGTAATTCTTGTTGGAAAAGTGCCCATTTCCTACCTAGACAGTCAACCTGCTGAGAATTCTTGAAATCTGGTGAAATGCAGGGTAATTGCATTACATATAAAGCAATAATGATGCTTAAAGTGGTTATTCATAATATCTAAATATCATATTCATATACATAAACATGCACTACTTCAGTGAATGACAAGGCCATGTAGCTAATAAAGTAAGAATTCACTGCAGTAATCATCAAATCAACTCATAGACTCAAGTACCAAAACGATCTGTTTCTCAGAAGTAAATATGATTTGAGAGGCCATTCATGTCCAATTCCTGACTAAACAAGTATTTTTGATTCTGATAGCAGATAAAGACAGCATTATTTTCCTGTAACCATCAAGTTTAGATTTCACACAACCACCAGCTATTGGTTTACTCATCTTCTGCATATGTAGTCATCAAATAGGCAGTAAAAATGCATTTTTGGTAAAACATAAATAGATATATTTATGTAGTTTGAAGTCTGATGTGTGAGAAAATATAAGGGGTCACAGACTTTATCCATTCTTTCAGTGTGTTTTAATATTTTTTTTATATCTTATATAAAATTGAGAATAATACAGGCGGCATGATGGCTCAGTGGTTAGCACTGTCGCCTCACAGCAGGAAGGTCGCTGGTTCGAGTCCCGGCTAGACCAGTTGGCATTTCTGTGTGGAATTTGCATGTTCTCCCTGTGTTGGCGTGGGTTTCCTCCGGGTGCTCCGGTTTCCCCCACAGTCCAAAGACATGCGCTATAGGTAAAATGGATGAACTGAATTGGCTGTAGTGTATGAGTGTGAATGAGTATGGATTTTTCCCAGTACTGGGTTGCAGCTGGAAGGGCATCCGCTGCGTAAAACATATGCTGGAATATTTGGCGGTTCATTCTGCTGTGGCGACCTCTGAAACAGAGACTAAGCTGTAGGAAAATGAATGAATGAATGAATGAGAATGATACATATATTTTTTATATATTTTCAATAAATAGAGGTGTCACACCAAATGACAACAAAACTTAATTTTACAATGGTCCAAAAATGTTTAATATGTAAAAATTTCTGAGACCAAAAATTAAAAGATGGGCTTCACAGGGGGCTTCGGTCAAATGATCTTTCATCTAATTAAAATTTTTTAATTAAAAGAAGGTCGGGTCAGTTGGCATTTCTGTGTGGAGTTTGCATGTTTTCTGGGTGCTCCGGTTTCCCCCACAGTCAAAAGACATGCAGGATAGGTGAATTGGATGAGCTAAATTGGCCGTAGTGTATGAGTTTGTGTGGATGTGAGAGTGTATGGGTGTTTCCCAGTACTGGGTTGCGGCTGGAAGGGCATCCACTGCATAAAAACATATGCCAGAATGCCACCATGTGTGAGACAGTCATGCCATATGAGATTTTTCTCAAAAATGTAAAAGAAAAACAAAAAAAAATGTAATAACACAGTAGTTTTTATTAAATGAGGTCTATGGAAGAAAGAAGACATGTTTAAAACTATTTACTGCATTTTAAATGATGCCTATACTAATAATAATATTCAATTTTGTAATGTGCAACCGTGAAAATGCAACGTCACATCAACAGCTCATATACTAATTTTCCTTCTACCCCTTTCCCTCAAACGTCCCAAAAGAATAAGAAAGTTATGGACATTTGTCTCAGTGAAAGGGACAAAAAGTCACTCGTTTCAGCATCAAAATGAAAGTGTCCATCTGCCACAGAACTGCTCTTTTCCCCAGTGATGGATCACATTGCGAATGTGACAGGAGAGATATAGTGTTCATCTCTCACTTTTGGCCTCTTCTTCTGTTTCTATCTTCCTTTATTCTACTCAAACAAATTCTCCCTCTCAGGTGTACTTTTTATGACATTTGCAGAAATGGATTTTTCAGAAATTGCAGCTTTGGAAACTTCATTCACATTTCACTGAAACTGAAACTAAGGTTACAAAAAACAAACAAACAAAAACATCAGGTGCATTTTTTGCCTGACATGATTTATAACTAGAAAAAGAAACAGCATTCAGAGATCAGACAGGGTTTGTAGCCATAATTTCATTCTTTTAATATATTTTATAATAAAGACATTATTATAATCATCATTATTATTATTATTATTATTATTATTATTATATATTTCTGTTGTTGTTAATATATATAAACATTAACACATTCATGCATATTTTCCTCATTAAAGTATGATTTATTATTGTAAAATATATTATATCGTTATTTTATATCATATAAATATATTGTTGACAATATTTATTTTGTTCATGTCAATTTTTTTCACAGGTTAGGCTAAACATGTTTTGTTTTTTTACTCTTAATTATTCACAGTATAACTACACAATAAAAAAATGGGCCCATATGATTTATTTTTATAATGTGAGAATCATAATATAATATTCCCTTATCTGCATCTTATTATTATTATTATCATCATACACACATAAATCTCTCCTTTTAATACATATATATACACACACACATATATATATACACACACACACACACACACACACACACACACACATATATATATATATATATATATATATGTGTGTGTGTGTGTATATATATATATATATGTGTGTGTGTATATGTATATGTATATATATATATATATATATATATATATGTGTGTGTGTGTGTGTGTGTGTGTGTATATTACAACAATAATAAATTACAAGAATTATAATAATTATAATAACAATCATTATTATAAATATTATTAATATTTTGTATTATTATTATTATCATACATACACAAAAAAAATCCTCCTTTCAATACACAATTTATTAATAATCTAGATGCATGATAAAATTCAATAAAATACATTATCATATATTACTATCATTTTATTTTTTAGATATTCTATTAATAAAGCAATTCAGAGAGAGTAAAGGAGAGAGAGACACTGTATTTCAAGAAATAAAAAGTCAAACTCTTTACTTCTTTCCGATTTCATTTAGACCTTTAAAAGCACTGCACACATGGTTCTTCTTTTAAAACATATCTATGTCTAAATATTATTATAATTTATGCATTATATTACGTTTATAGAACATTTGATTCAGTAACGTCCTGCTTGGCTCATTTTGCATTCAATTTCATTCAATGTTTTTTTTTTGTGATTTTTCACCTTTCTGATACTGCAGGTGTTGCTGTAACACAATGCCACACAGCAGCTGTGAAGTCTGGAGGTCTGTGATATCTATTGTGAACGGATATGGAAAATGAGCTACGAGCAGCAGAATGTTTTCTTCGCAGATGACTCACTGATTATTTTCATCATCATCAGAAGTCATATTCGCCTTTGGAGAAGCACTGCACACTGGGATCAGAAGCAGTCAGTCAATCTGGAAGGTATTAAACTGTAAATTCACTGACAAAACCAACCTGGAACTGTGTGCCTGCTTACTTTATTTGACTTAATGTTTCACCAATTGTTGCATTATTATGAAAACCAGGGGGGAAATTTTTTAATAAATTAACTTTTTCATTTATAAAACTATACAGGAGTGCAAGAGCTCACATTTTCCTCCCGCATGCTTTTCTTCAAATACTTAGAAGTCGTCTAATACTATGAAATACGACCTATTGTCATTTCTTACAATTCTGCTGTGGTAACAAAGTTCATTTGCTACTGATTTTGCTTAGTTACGCATATTTTTCCTTTAGATGGACAAAAAGTGAAATGTTAAAACTTTTAAGGAGGAAAATATTAGTTATATAACGTTATGAGGGTGTAAAGATGAGAGTTTGTACTGTACTGTATGATTTTCCCTTTAACAAGTTTCATTCATTTTCCTTCGGCTTAGTCTCTATTTCAGAGGCCGCCACAGCGGAATGAACCGGTAACTATTCCAGCATATGTTTTACACAGCAGATGCCCTTCCAGCTGCAACCCAGTACGGGGAAACACCCATACACTCTCACATTCACAAACACACTCATACACTACGGCCAATTTAGTTTATTCAATTCACCCATAGCGCATGTCTTTGGACTGTGGGGGAAACCGGAGCACCCAGAGGAAACCCACGCCAACACAAGGAGAACATGCAATCTCCACACAGAAATGCAATCTGGCCCAGCTGGGACTCGAACCAGCGACCTTCTTGCTGTGAGGCGACAGTGCTAACCACTGAGCCACCGTGCCGCCCCTTTCAACAAGTTTATTGTATTTATTTTTTTTAGTACCAAAATCTATTTTGATTTAATGCTCATTTTCAACTCTGTCTGATCCTTTTTTTTTTACTCGTAATTATTCACAGTATAACTATACACTTATTATTAAAAAAATGGGCCTATATGATTTATTTTTAGAACATGAGAATCATAATAGAATAGAATATTCCCTTATCTGCATTTTATTATTATTATTATTATTATTATTATTATTATCATCATCATAGATAACGAATACTTTCCTTTAGATAGACAAAAAAGTGACACGTTAAATCTTTCAAGAAGGAAAATGTTAGTTGTACAACGTTGTGAGAGTGTAAGTCTGAGAGTTTGTACTGTACGTTTTTCCCTTTCAACAAGACTATTTTATTTTATTTATTTATTTATTTATTTATTTATTTATTTATTTATTTATCAGCTTCGATTTAATGCTCTTTTTCAATTCTGTCTGATGCTGAATTGTACGTGTTGTTTTGATGTTGCTATGGCTTTTAATTAGATTCCGAGTCAAAAATAGTTTTTACCTGAATTGTGAAATATAAAGAGCCTCAGGAAAGAAAATGGGAAATATACGTTATATGATAGTTTGAGGGTGTAAGGATAAGACCTTGTAATTTCTTTTCCATTCGGCAAGCTTATTTTGTTACATGATCATTTTCTGAGGTTTTATTTCTCTGACACTGAATTGTACAAGTTCTTGGAATCAAAAATATAGATATATTTTTTTAACATTCATTCATTCATTCATTTTCCTTCGGCTTAGTCTCCATTCCGCTGTGGCGACCTCTGAAATAAACCACCAACTATTCCAGCATATGTTTTACACAGCGGATGCCGTTCCAGCCACAACCCAGTATTGGGAAACACCCATACATGCTCTTTCACACACACTATGGACAATTAATTTATTTAATTCACCTGTATTGCATGTCTTTGGACTGTGGGGGAAAACTGAGCACCGGGAGGAAACACACACCAACATGGGGAGAACATGCAAACTCCACACTGAAATGCCAACTGGCCCAGTATTTTTTTACATGTCATCCTTTAATAACAGCTATTTACCGGGCCACAATTGAATAGTAACAAATTCACGAAAACAAGCAGTCCTGAAATGTGAAACTCAAAGTATAAGAAGGTGTGACAGAAATCTGGCACTTTGTTAAATATTAAATCTTTAAATGATTAAAAGCTTATAAAATATCCTCAGGAAAAATATTATTTTAAGAAAAAAAATGTTGCTAACATATTTGATGTTGGACAAAAAATGTGGCATACGTACCATTACAGGCCTATAAGTAGTATTTTTATGATAGATTATGAATGTTACAGTGTTCCTGTGATTTTAATGTGATTGTACGTAATCTGTAACAGTCTACATGGTTACAGTCATTATATTTGTTTTCATCTATATTGATTAATGAAGCTGATTAAGATACTCAATTATCTGTGATTACGCTAATAAATTATCTTTTAAAATATAAAAATAGAGGGCGACACGGTGTCTCAGTGGTTAGCACTCACAGCAAGAAGGTCGCTGGTTGGAGTCCCAGCTGGGTCAGTTGGCATTTCTGTGTGGAGTTTGCATGTTCTCCCCGTGATGACGTGGGTTTCCTCCAGGTGCTCCAGTTTCCCCCACAGTCCAAACACATGCGCTATGGGTGAATTAAATAAACTAAATCGGCCGTAGTGCATGAGCGTGTGAATGTGAGAGTGTACGGGTGTTTCCCAGTGCTGGGTTGCGGCTGGAAGGGCATCCGCTGTGTAAAACATATGCTGGATAAGTTGGCGGTTCATTCCGCTGGGGCGACCCCTGATTAATTAAGGGACTAAGCCCAAGGAAAATGAATGAATGACATTTGTTTTCTTAGCCTTTAATATAAATCTAGTTTCACTGGACAACAACCAGCATGATGCAAATTTTTAATCCAAATACAGCACATAATATTCAGAATTGAGCTAAATATGTTCTAAATGCCGATAGCCATTGTAAAAAAAAGACCACCAATAAATAAATATAAATCTTCTTTAATGCTCTACTGAAGAAAATAACAATCACCTACAATCTGATCATTGCATATCTGACGCAATAAAGCAACTCCCAGTCCCTATGCCTCTTTTTTGGCTCCAAATTATTATTATTTTTAATTACACTAAAAGCAATTTTGTCAAAATATAGTTTTTTTTGTTGTTGTTGTTGCTAAAATTTGTTTACAATATGAATTATATTTATTTATACTTTATACTCAAATACATTCGATTGGTCAATTAATAATATGAATGCCTATAAATTAATATTTACATTTAAATATTAACAAAAATTTGCTTTAATTTATGAAACTTTCAAAATCACTGTCTTATGAGCTGAAGAAAATAAAAATCCCCTACAATCTTAGAAGGCCTCAGGGACTGACTGACTGATTGACTGACTTACTGTAAGTAAATAAACAGCACATATTCAATTTGAACTATGCATCTAAACATGTTTTTGTACACACACGCAAACATAAACGCATTTACAGACAAAATTGTATGGAAATTGTTTACTTACGATTTTGGATGTGTCTGCTCAGCTGCTGTCAGGTCCAATACAGTTGACTGCTTCATCTGTCAACAGACAGGTTCCACTGTCCCTCGTTACAAACAAACAAATACTCCTTCGAAGTGATCCAGGAGACCATTACCAAACTAGCAGATTCACCTGTTCCTGATGCTCTTGTCCTTTGGAAATCTGTAAAAGATGTAAATGAGCTCTTTTAAAACTGACGCCTCTAGTTCACGATTGTCCTTCTGTCAACGGAAAGCCAAATGACTCATTCCAATACTTTTGCATGTTGAGTGTCGCATTTTGCCCCCTTGTGGCGTCGCGTGGAATATTCAAAAGTTAAATTAATATATCCCCACAAACACAATATGCATAGCGTATTTTCTAGGGTTAATAAATGTAAATAACGATCATTTTTCTAGATGTTAGTTTTAGTCTGTTAGTTTTAAGGATATATATTAGCTAGTGTACTCCAAAACAGTGACAAAATTTGCGTTTAGAAGAAACAAATATAAACATGTAAAGCTTGCAGTTTGTCACATCCGCTTGAATCGATTAACGATTTTTTTTTCACATCACCTCATATGCATTGTCTTATCAAATCTTAACCAATCAAATAGGCCTACTCTCTAGCGTCTAACATGTCCCGCCCCCCTTAAGACACTCTTCATTTGATCGTGAAAAGTCTAAGGGTGCTTTCACACCTGCCTTATTTAGTTCGGTTGAATCGCACTAGAGTTCGTTTAACCTGTTTGTGCGGTTCGTTTGGGCAGGTGTGAATGTAGCAATCGCACTCAAGTGCGCACCAAAAGCGGACCAAAAAAGCGTACCGAGACCTTCTTGAAGAGGTGGTCTCGGTACGCTTTCAAACTAACCCTGGAGTGGTTCCTTTGTGGTGAGAACATGATCCGAACTAAAACAGACGGGGAGGAGCTACTCTCTACATTTTTCAGTTAAGATGACGTCAAACATCTAATAAAAAATGCACATTTCAAAGCACTTCACCTTTATATTATTGTAATTTAATTATTTTATTACAGCTGCCATTTACCAAATAGATATGACGGACACTGACATACAGCTTGGTTCGCTTTACACAATAATTTGATCTGTGACGTTTGAAGCTACAGTATCTTGAAAAACGTGACTGGTCACCAAACAACCTCTCTGCTCAAAGCATAATGGCCCAAAGTGTCCATTAGTTCTACTCTTCAAAATCCTTCATTCCAAAGGGCCCTTCAAAGTGGCCAGTTTTGAGCACTTCAGTTTGGATTTGGCACAAGACTTCAAAAATGGCGGTGTTCTGTCGATTTGTCCTACCTTGTCAGATTGTCCTACCTCCCATTCAAAAAGTAGGTAGCACATTTTGATGACGCAATATGCTACCCATCAGATTTTGCTACCAGTGTAAATTTGAATGTGGAGTGGTGTGATATGAAGCTGTAATATCGCCCTAACCTACCTAATGCCTAACCCCAACCTCAGAACCATTCAAATACAGTGTTGGTAGCGTAATCATAAAATGTCAGCCATGATTGTGTTCACTCAGAAGTGCTCTTCGGAGGGCGATATATCCCATTTGGAACACACCGACTGTCTGTGTGTTCCAAATGTTCTTTGTTCCTATAAAAAACAATCAAAAGGGAAGCAAACAGAAATAATATGGGAATGCCTGAATATGCTATCTAAAAAAATGAGATTACTTGTGTTTTAACAATTTTGCAAAGAGCAAACACGGAATTCAGCATTGTATATTTAAAAAACAAAATCACAGTAGGCTAATATTAACATCTGAACACAAGCAGCAAAATGATTTCAGTGTTTTGGAAAAAAAAAAAAACAATGTATGATTCAGTAACTCATTTATGTTAAGCTATGCCATTTCAAATCAATCTCTATTTCAAATAAAGTGTTGTTTTTTCTGCAGGTTGTTTTTATGAAATGTTCTTTCTGAACTGTTTGGGAAGATTTTAATTCTAAAAGTTCTGTGTTTTTGCAATACACTGAAATCTTTCATCTCCAGATCAAGGCGAGTGTGATTTCTCTTGATATAACCCTTGTTAAGGAGAGGATGTGTGAAGACACCATCTGCTTTGTTCTACCACTAATAAACCACTATGCAGCAAACATTCTCCTCCACTATTCCCCTTTTGCTCATCTGCATACGAATTAGTTAATTGAGAAGAGCCCAGATCAGACACACCATGCAGAGAAACATGCCGTAACACTCCCACAGCAGGGACCAAATGCCCATCTTCTCGGAGACGATTCCCTGCTGTTTCAGTGCAGATTTAGAAATGATGATGGACAGACAGAAAAGATCTCTCATATTGATGTGTCTCCCTCAAACGCAAAGATTATGACAGACAGAGCAGTGAATTCTCCCTAGCAGCATTCTTTCCACTTCTCCTTACGGTTAGTTTGCGTCTCAGAGGAGGTCATTTGATGGATGGTGCTTCATCCACGCAGGCCACGATTCCTTGTTCTCAGCAGCTTTTGTAAAGTCAAGTAGCCACTGAAAGAGGGAAAACAGCACAAAAAACCCTGCAGTCATTGGAATTAGGAGGGAAAAGAGAGAAAACAAAATCGAATTTGATAGCAAAGGAGTTCTGGGTGACAGATAAATGCACACTTGCAATATCACACTTAATAAAACCCAGAAGATTTAATGTTCAACTCCATAAATCTGTCTGTATCTTTTTACAGTCTGGTAGATCTCAATTATTTTCTTTTCCATCCATCCATCCATTCATCCATCTATCTATCTGTCTGTCTGTCTATCCATCTACTGTCTATCTTTCCATTAATCCGTCCGTCTGTCTGTCCATCCATCCATCCATCCATCCATCCATCCATCCATCCATCCATCCATCCATCCATCCATCCATCTATCTATCTATCTATCTATCTATCTATCTATCTATCTATCTATCTATCTATCTATCTATCTATCTATCTATCTATCCATTCACATATCCATCTATCTATCTATCTATCTATCTATCTATCTATCTATCTATCTATCTATCTATCTATCTATCTATCTATCTATCTATCTATCTATCTATCTATCTATCTATCTATCTATCTATCTATCTATCTATCTATCTATCTATCTATCTATCTATCTATCTATCTATTCACATATCCATCCATCTATCTATCTATCTATCTATCTATCTATCTATCTATCTATCTATCTATCTATCTATCTATACACTTATCGATCGATCCACTTATTCACATATCCATCCATCCATCCATCTATCCGTCCGTCCGTCCGTCCATCCATCCATCTATCTATCTATCTATCTATCTATCTATCTATCTATCTATCTATCTATCTATC
>CAIGQV010019951.1:23322672-23355665 GCA_903798115.1 Danio jaintianensis | reverse complement strand
TACTTGTCTATAAAACGGTTGTTTTATTTATTTTTATTTGAGAAATTTGGGCTAGAAACAAGACAAACACGTAGGAAAAATGCAGGGAAAGCAATTTTGCAGTGTATTGGGACAAATCTGTCATTCATGAAATATGACACTTCATATCAACAAGTCTTGTGTCAAAAACAAAATAGTGACAGTGAGAATTAATATGAATTATTTACACAGATAGATGCAACGTTTGCCATACAGAGTGAAAACTGTGACAAGTGTGTGTCTTTTTTTTGTGTGAGAGCCATAAAGATTGTGTTAAATCTTCAAAGTCAATCGGAGCTGAAATTGACAGAGCGGCTGCTTTTTTATGGCCGCTCGCTTGACTGAACATTCACTTTCTGGATGGTTTTATTTATCCAATATGGCAAAATTAATACGCAAGAATCTATTAGATGCTAATAAGTGGCAGACCTGTGTCACAATGTGAAAGGCTTTTCAGAGAAAACGGCTGAAGCGCAGCTAATGAACACGCTGAAGGTTTTGAAGTGTGTGTTGAAGTACACATTAACTGAATGTCAATCCTTACAAGCTCGTCTCTCATTAAAACATCAATTATATAAAGACGTTTTTTTCTTTAATTGCAGCATTTGGTTGAGCTAATCAGCACTTTTAAGTTTACAGAGCTTAAGATTAGACTCTAAAATCTAAAACCCACAATTAAAACTTGTAATTTTTTTACTCACTAATACAATACGTTGCAATTTTGGTTCAGTCATGTGGCAAAAATAAAACATAATGCTATTTAATGTGGAATAAAGTGCCATTATAAAACTTTCTGACAATGAAGCATGCATAAATGTTCACGCTCTTTATACTACAGGGCTGTTGAATGCTTGATTCTGATTGGCTGATGAGCATTCTGAAGTGTGCCAACACACAGCTGAAGTAGTTCCAGGCAGGTTTTAACCACATTATAGTTCCAGATACACTGAACGATTTCAGTTATTTAACACTCTACAACTGTCAACTGTCATTTAACATCTCCTTAAAACAAAACAGAAGTCTTTGGATGTGTAAGAAACTATACTGTAATAAAACAAACAGGAGCAGTTTGATGACAAAAACAACAACAACATCTGAACAGTAGCTTTAGGTGTGGGAACCATAGTGTAAGAATAACAGACTCCGGTCCATTGAATTATCAGAAAATAACGCACACCTGAGGTGTAATGGACCCTTTTCACATTTCCAGGTTTCTCAGTAGCAGAAGTCAAACTTAGAGCGCAGTGAATGGGAGAGTACAACAAATAATTATTTTACAATTCCATTTGCTGAAATAATAAAAGAAAAAGGAAAAAAAAAAGTGTGAGACTGATAACGGAAGCCAGAAGAGCGAACAACGTCAAATTTACTGTCCCGTCCATAAACACTGCATTAGAAACACCTCGCACAAGCAGTAATTCATTTTTGTAAGTTGATGCAAGGATGATATAATACATATACATGTACATACGTTTAAAGAAAAAATCTAAATATTAAAAACTTTCAAGTCTTGTGAAAAGGGTCAATTGCCACTCCATGTTATATTTCTAATAATAACAACGCTCCATCATCAATTATTCCTTTCTTAAAGCAAGGTTAAATTGAATTGGCGATCAGGGTTTTGATCATTTTATTGATTGATTTTTAAAACTTGGGTTAAAGTATGTAAAAATCAGGAGAGGGCTTTTCTTTTTTTGGATTGCTTTTGAAAACTGTAGATTGGGTTTAGGGAAGGGGGTGGGCGCTGGTCAATCAGTGCTTTTGAAAACACTTTTGATTGGGTTTAGGGAAGGAGGAGGGTCGGTCAGTCGATCAGTCAGTCAGTCATTCAGTCAGTCAGTCAGTCAGTCAGTCAGTCAGTCGACAGCGGCCTCTGGTGGATTTACACGAGAACAGCAGGCGCCAATGGCACTCGCGAAAGAAATTTGAGATCTGAAAAAGCGTACACAGCGGCCTCTGGTGGATTTGCGGAAACAAAAACTGCAAAAAAAAACGTAGCTCCTGGGAAGTATTTGGCACTCTCCAGAAATGTATATAGCGGTACGTTTTCAGAATGAGCCTTGGTTGAAAAAAAGAAGTACTCTGCGCTTTTTATTTTTATGGAACGCATGGAAAAACTTTGAAGAAAAATGCTTGCGGCCATTAGAAAATCATTCAAAAAAGGCGCCTCTCACTGCAAAAAGCGCGTCCGGTGTAATCAAGGCCTAAATGATGACACTACTTTTTTTTTAAAGTGAACTTTCCCTTTGAATTTACTGAACACTCCAATTACTAATCATTTAGATATGTTCAAACTTATCACATTTGATTTAATTAAAATAAACTCTGGTGTTATGGCTCTGTAAATACAGGTGATTTAAATATGCATGGGCACTTCTAAACAAACCCTTCTGCAGTTTGACTGAAATCACAACACAACATGGATACCTCTAAATGAACTAAAAACAGGACATGATATCAGAAGATGCGACCATTAAAAGACTCAAGCATACCAGTTTTTTCTCAATATTATCACAATGTTGCCCATTACAGTTCAATATAGGCATTGGAAACCCATCTCATTGTAGCAGATTTTTGCTTGCGTTGATGGAGAAACTCCCATGCTGTTATGACTTCTTTACACATGTATAAGTTCTTCACAGGTTAACTCTTCTCAACTCATAAAAACACCATCACATGTAAGCACATACAATGATTGTGTTTAGCATATAGTATTGTTTTCTTACAAATTACACATCATAAAAGCAGCTTTTTTTGCTTTGTGTCTTTAAAGTTGGTGTTAATTAAAAGCAGTGATGCTCCAAAAGGAAAATTTTCCAAAATTTCAGGATGCACTTGGCCAAAAACCAAAAATACTATGTAATTATTTTGTTAAATTATATAAAGTAATTTTATACTTTTTTATACTCAATAACTTAAATTATTTGGATTAAAAAAATAGCACAAGCCAATAAAAGAAGCACATTTCATTGGCTGTAAGAACAACAGTGAACGAGATGAGAGGCGTCACAGTAGTGCTATTTGAAAGCAGCATGAACAAGTATACTCCAAAATGTCCTGTTAGCGCACTATTTGAGCAGACTTTGCTTTTCTTTTCTTTGCTTTTTTGAGGATGTGCAGTACATCCATGGATAAGTATACGGGTACATAATCGGAATATCCACAGAGCAGAATATTGGGATATATTGAATGGTGCGTTCTGTTGCTCTTGCACTTTGGTCAGCACAGCAATGTACTGCCCTTGTGTGGCACAAGCCATTGAAATGAATGGGTTTCAGAGCGCAGTGCTTTCTGGAATTGGTCTGAAAGCCACTTGTGACTATGGAATGTGAAACCAGCACACTAAACATTCCATCTCAGAAAAGTCTTTCCACTTTCGTTAAAAAAACTAAAAATAATTTTCAGCTGCCAAAAAATTGATGCACGCCTGTAACAATACCAAGCGAACCAGGACTAAGGCTGCTTTCACACCTAGACATTTGTTTTGGAACCTGGTGCATTTGCCCCCTTAGGTCAGTTTGTTTGGGCATATATGAACCCGCAATCGGGTATAATGACGTATAACAGCTGAGCGGAATCCCGGAAAATAAACCAAACTGACCAATGTGAGGAGAGTTTACTCGCACTTGACTTGTTTTAATAATTTTGGTCCATTTAGAAACTTTGCCATGTGAAAGCGCACCGCACCAAGAACAAAATGCAACATTGTAACAATTTTAATCAACAAAACAATTGATCTACAGGTGTGAAAGCACCCTAAATGAATCATTTTCTTTTTTTCAAAAGAGAGAAAGCGAACCAAGAGAAGCGAACTGCAAGTGGATCTCAAGTGGTTTCGAAACCGTATGAATGGCGCCGTGATGTGATTGTTGTGTTTATGTTGCAATGAGTTAATTTGAGGGTGTCACAGCAGCTTGCCTGTGCTAATTGGCACCTTTACACCTCGCAAAACCCTTTCACCCTTCTATGATGTTTTGTCATCTGCTATCACAGCCTATGTTAAAACAAACTGTGCCGAAACACTCCACGTGAAGTCACTGAACGGATTACAAAAATATTCCCTTTAACACCTCTTAACAGTGAAAATTAGTCTGTTCTTTTGCATTCGTGTTTTTGGATTGAAACTATACTCACCGTCTTAGATTTCTTTTTCCATTGAGACGATCATTTTCACCAAGAAAAACAACAACACAACCTGCCTTTTCTCAAAGATTACAGGGCAAATTAAGAATGAATTGCACCCAAGCTGTGTTTTATTTCAGCACCCGACTGACTAAAAAAACTATGCAAATCAATTCTTTCGGCAAACATGGCAAAATGAAAAGTTATGCAGATATCTTCTCTAGGATGCAACTTTACTGAGGCGACTACGATATCAATCCAACGTTTCAGTAATTTAAATGAAGAAAATATGGAGCAGAAAAAACGGCCATTTTAATTACGTAAGATTTCATTTGATTAATTACTGCTGCCATGATGGCTAGAAACAAAAGGAAACATCTGCAGCAAATAGCACAACATTAACAGCGTGTGATACCATTAACAATTAGCATCTACAAGTCAAATGTACATAAAAATGTGTATTTGCACTTTTTTTTTGTCATTTAAATACACACAGTGCAGTGCTTTATAGGCACAGATAGTGCCGAGAAAAGGTTTTTAAATATTGCACCCTCAAGTGGCGAGACCCTTTCTTTTGTGCATTTAATCATGACCACATTGAGCATTTAATCATTGTGGTTTCAAACCACAAAGTGCACAATCAATGAAGTTAATAAACACTTTTCCACTGTTGGGCTAATGGGTTAACAACAGGCCAGGTAGAGTCAATATCCTAAATCTTAAAACAAGTGATGCCAAGTTTTGTCAGACCAGAAGCCGCTCAAATATTATATAATTTTTGAAAATGTGGATGTATAAATCTGGTATTAAAAAAGGCACAGGGAAAAAAATATCAAATATGAAACCAAGTAAATACAGGGTTTAAATATATAAAAATTCATAGGAGTGTTGCCTGTATGCAACAATGTGTTTGAGAACAAGTATAGTTTTTACTGGTATATTCCCATAACTAACAAATCCTTAATATATATAAAAACATATAATTAAAACAAAAAAAATAAGATTAAAACATAATTTATTAAATTAATATATAATTTATTATAATTTATAAAAATATAATTCTAAAATTAATATATAATTTATTAAATGAATATATCATTTATCATTTCTTTTGCTCCATATGCTGATGGAAAAAATGGCATTAATTACATTTTCATTGTTTTTATCATTTTACTATGATTCTGTTTGGTTAATGAATATTATAAATGTTATCTGAAGTTGTAAACAAAGTAAAAAAAAATACTGGTGAAACATTTAAGAGAATTTATGTTTCTATTTCAAAGGAGTTTTACACAAGGTAAAAAGAGCTTTGCTACAGAGCAAAACATTTAGGAATATGAAATATAAAAATGCCAATTAACAGCATAATAATAAGGAATTCGTTCAGTAACATGAATTTAAATAACTGCTGTAGGTATGTAGTGCTATAAAAATAAATAATTTAAAAAAATAAATGTAAAAATTTACAGTTGGTGTTTTTAAAGACTCCAGATGTCAGTCACCACATTTCCAAAGTTTATACACTTCAAAAGGTTTAAGTCCAATTTTAAGTCGCTTTGGACAAAAGCGTCTGCTAAATGACTAAATGTAAAAGTGCATATAGCAGCTGTCATTGAAGTCAGAAGCATGAAATATCATAGACTATAGTAAAAGCATGCACTCAATTGCTGAAGGAGATTTAACTTAACTAGAGTCAACAAAAGAGTCATCATACTTATCACCACAATGGTGACTTCAGAAGAGACTTTTAGGAACGGTGTCCACAGAAGTGCTTTATACTGAAAACTCCAGCACTCTTCTAAAAACACTCCGCTTTAAGCACTCGAGAGCACTTCTGCAGGGCTGCATTTAACTCATACTCTAATTGTTGGTGCATTTAACATAACATCAAGCATTCGGCACTTCACGTCAAACAGATGGTCAATGTGCCTCACAAATTTCATCACTTTTTTTATCAGTCATTATATGTAGCAATCAATATATGCTTCTGTGTCACTTTAACTCTCAACAGTTTTGGACATACAGTATGAGAACTAAGCAGTCCCCTAAACTACAGGGTGTCCTAACTACACCCAATGCAGTGCTGTGGTGTGCGATAAAAAGTTGATTTTAGTTTAATCATCCAATTTATATTTCTGTGACATCACAGCTGAATTACAGCGTAAAGTATATGCCAGTGATCGCCTTAGCTGCTGATCATGTGCTTTATTCAGTGTTAAATGCTATACCAGTGTGAGTTTCAATACTATTTTAAGTGACATTTATTGCCATACTGAAAGCGCCTGCAGAGTTTACCTCAGATCTTGAAAATAAAATAACTAGCAAACATAATTTAAGCATGAACGGTAGAACTATGACCAACAACATCAGTCACTCAGCATGTAGTTTCAATAATGTTAATGAGGTTCATTAATTTTAATTAGATTATAAACTTGTCCATTTAACTGGGAATCTAGTCCACTATTCTGTGCTTCTGAATGGCTGTGGCATTTAAATTGTTTTGTCGTGTTTCGTCTGGTAAGGACAGCCTAATCACTTGTCGCTAGAATCTTGTCATGTCGTGTGGTGTTAGGAAACAGCAAAAATTTCCAACTGCAGACCCACACATTTCAGCCCACACTATAGACCCAGGCCACTAGATCCAGGATTCCAAGTGGGAGGGACTTAAGGTCTTTGCACAGTGAAGTCCGAAATTTTCATATGCGTTTTTTTCGTATTCATACGTGAAAAATTCGTCACGTAAACAAACCTTGCACACAGAGTTCGATGCATATTAATTAATCAATCACGAAAAAAACGCAAAACATTTTGGAGTCAGTTTAAGCAGTGATACGTTCTCCTCTCTCTTCTCCAAAGTAGAAAAAGAAAGAGGAATAGGCTACATATTGTGTTCATTTAATACTAGCCTACATAGAGATGAAAAGAGAGAGTTCTCCTCCTTATCAAAGAGCTGTGCTACTACGATTATCCCGAAATGCAAAGTTTATTTCAGGAAATCAGTGGAATTTTGATACATTGCGTGTGATACTTCACATACTCACGTACTTAAACAAATCTTGAACAGAGATTGCCAGTAGCTGTAGACATTATAATAGATGGCGGCCGCATTGACGTGTCGAAGCAATGGACCGAAAGCAGACCATGCTTTCTATTATAATGTCTATGGGCAGTACGTCAAATGTATGGACACACACACCAAGCAGCAGCAGCAGGGGAGATGTGCGCCAGTCACTGAATCCAGCATATAGCTGTCCGCCACATTCTGTCTTTATTGTATGCACTGTGTTTGTCATAAAGTTATCTGTGGCTCAAGTGACGGCGGCTCTGAACTGTCAAAACACCTCTCAAAGAAAAAAAGAAACCCGGTTCGATTTATTTTATGACGGACGAAAGTTTCGGAGGCAGTGTGTCAATACGATTGACACAACATGAGGTCGAATTTATTTTTTAACGTGCAAAAATTACGGACGAAAAATTCGGATTCAGTGTGCAATAACCTTTATGCAGTGAGTATGTTGATTAGTGTTACAGTTGTGGCTACTGAGAGTGTGCACATACATATAGCGTCAATTTTGTGCCGCAGTACAACAATAAATACTGTTTTTCATAGCTGTAAGGAGTAGATTTAGAATCGGGGTAGGTGCATGCATGTATATATACTATAGACATTCATTAAACACAATCAGTTGAAACATCACAAACTAAATATCTCATCAGCTACTGTCAACAATATTATGATTCATTACATTGATCAAAATTAATATCAATTTAAAAATCAAAGTATGTAATTGTTAATAAATACTCTATATATATAATCTGGCTCAATTTTCTTGGCATGGCTCAGTTAATGATACAAAAGCAAAACTGATCCATCATATTCCCATATATGGTGCACCCTGGCCTGAATCTAGTGGCTTAAAACGTGTTGGTCTGCAGGCCTACAGCACGATATATCTCAGAAACGGTGTTACACTGGTTTTCAACAATACCAGATTTTTTAGCAAGGATGCTGGTAGCTAGACATGAAAACATTTAAAATATGCAGCTGATGATCTCCCGATTCTGGATTTGCCCTACTCAGGTAAACTCATCTGGCCTGTTTTGTGCTTGGTATCTTGCAGGTCAAAAACGTATGGCTTTTGACCCCACAGAGGGCCATTTGAGCCCTTGAAATGACAATGCCAAACACTAGCACTCTCGCTTTAGGCCCAACAGTAGAAATGCGGCTATTGTTTCTCAAAAGAAAAAATTCTAAACTGTCTGAAAAGTCATCAGTACTTTTCCTGCACAAACTTAGCCAGATAGAAATGCATGCTACACTACTTCCTATAGGTATTAACTGATGCTTGTTTTTAAATGTTATTAATAAGAACCTTTTTGGCCTGATATATTAAAGTTGATACATTTTTGATTATCAGAACTCTAGAAAAGTTTTTGCTAGAGGAAAGACAGGAGGGAGGTTTTCCTCTTAAAAATAATTCAGAATTGTTTGACAAGAATCAGAATCAGTTCTGTCTATGTATCCATTATCGGTTTACAGATATATGGAGTTATTGGTTAACGCTATCACCACAAAATTTGGAATAGGTGCCTGCCTAATGCCAGTCTATGGTGTTCACTGGCTGCCAGAATAAAATGTCTACCTTGACCCTTAAAGAGACAAATTACCCAAAAATGAAAATTAAGTCACATTTATAGTCATCATTTACTCACTTTTGTTTCAAACCTTCATGAGTTTCTTTCTTCTATTAAACGTAAAAGAAAATATTCTGAAGAAAGTTTGAAACCTGTAACCATTGACTTCTATAGTATTTGTATTTCCTACTATGTAAGTCAATGGTTCACCTTTCTTTAAAATATCCTCTTTGGTGTTCAACAGAGGGAAAAAAAAAACTCATAAAGGTTTAAAACCACTTGAGGGAGAGTAAATAGTGAGCACTAGGGTTGTCACGATACTGGAATTCGTTACCAATCGATACTGGAGCGTTTTAAAGCCGCGATTCATCAGTGGATCGCTCGTATGTCAGCTTATAGACAAACCAGCTGATCGACATGACTTTGAAACGCTCCAGTGTCCCTGTATCTGTGGTTACACTCAGTAAACAGCGGTGAGTTTGGTGAACTGATGACCTTCACGGCCAATCCCAGTCATTTCTGTTAAGCATGTGAACACAATGGCAAATCAGCGCTGTTTAAGAACGTGCTCAACAGTGCTCAAATGTTAGCGGGAAATGTACATTTTTAAAATTTCAGTATCGATTGGTACCGAATTCCAGTATCGTGACAACCCTAGTGAGCACATTTTCATTTTTGGGTGAACTATCCTGTTAAAAGCTATAGCAGAGACTGAAGGAGTTTGGTTCATATTGTCAACAGGTCAAAAACATTCTGATACTTGCTACCACAATTTCGAACCAAGAGTGTGCCAAGAAAGCAGGGTCTACAAAATAAATAAAGACTGAGAAACATACAGCTCAAATCATGCTTGTGATGGTGGTTCAGGTTGTTCAGTTATTATATATATACTGTCAGACATGAGCTAAATAATATAGTAAAACCAATGCCATTGCTGCAGTTCATAAAAATCGTTTATAGGTGCTGAAGAAGAGCCAAAAATGTAGATGTGGTACTGGACATTTGGTTTCTGATATGCACTTTAAAAAGTTGACCAATCAGAACACACAGGGCAATCAGACCAATCAGAACAGAGCAGGTTTAGAGACACCTTAAAGGGACAGTTCACCCAAAAAGGAAAATTCTGTCATCATTTGCCTTGTTCCAAGTTGAGTTTCTTCTGTTGAACACAAAGGAAAATATACTGAAGAATGTTGGGAAAAAACCAGCCATTGACTTACATAGTATATTTTTTGTTCCTACTATGGATCTCAATAGCTGCTTCTTCCCAACATTCTTCAGAATATCTTTTTTTTACGTTCAACAGAAGAAAGAAATTCATAAAAGCTTGGAATCCCTTGAGTGTAAGTAATTAGTGAGGAAATGTTCATTTTTGGGTGGAACTGCCAACGCCAACCTGACTTCACCAAGTAGGACATGTTCCTGGATTAACATCTATGTTGATCCTGGAACAACATTCCAATCAGCCAATCAGAATTAAGGGATAAGTTTACCGTTTATGTTAAGTTTAGGCTTACGGTTAGGTTTATGCACTTCTACATGATTGTTATCCAACTATTATTCCCCTCTGATTTTGGGAATAATTTACAGTTATGGTTGGGTTTAGGGGTAGGGAATAGGTATGGATTACATTTTCGAACAAAAATGATGTTCCAGGATCACTATAGATGTTAATGTTGATCACATCATACTTGGCAAAATCATGACGTGCAACTGCCAAACCAACTATTTCAGAAACTGTGAGAAAAGATTTGATGTCGACATTAATATTATGAAAATGAAACCTAATTTTTGGAATAGTGTAATAGTTCAACCCCAAAATGCAAATTCTGTCATTTCCTCACCCTGTACTTGTTCCAAACCTGTTTGAGTTTCTTCTGGTGACCACAAAGGAACATATCCTGAAGAATGTTGGGGGAAATAAACAGCCATTGACTTACATAGTAATTTTTTTCTTCCTACTATGGACCTCAATGGCTGCTTCTTCCCAACATTCTTCAAAATACTTTGTTTTGCGTTCAACAGAAGAAGTTTTGATCCACTTGAGTGTCAGTAATTAGTGAGGAAATGTTCATTTTTTGGGTTGAACTGTCAAATCTATTTCAGAAACTGTGAGAAAAGATTTGATGTTGCCATTGATATTATGAAAACAAACCCCATTTTTTTGAATAGCATAAACCCAGCAGGCACATAACATCATAAGACATTAATATTAAGTTAGACTTAGTTTGTGATGTCAGGTGATCAAAATTCAATGTCTTGCCAATCTCTAAAAACAACGTTATTTTGACGTCCAATACCAATGTCAAATGACGTTGATGTTTGGTTGATTTTAGGTTGTGTTGGAAAGTGACCAAAATCCAATGTCGAGCCAACATCTTAAACCAATGCCATATTGATGTCAAATACTGACATTTATTCATCAGGTATGGCAACCAAAAACCAACGTCTAATAGACGTCATAGTGGTAACGTCCACACAACGTCAAGCAGTCAAGCTGATATTTTGTTGATTTTAGGTTGGACGTTTGACATTAACGTTGGCCTGATGTTGGGTTTTGACATCAACCTGATTTTCATTTCCAAACAAAATGCAACGTCCCCACAACGTTGGGCTACAACGTCAGTCTGACGTCCTGTGCCTGCTGGGATAATTCACCCAAAAATGAAAATTCTGTCATCACTTTGTTCCAAGTTGAGATTCTTCTGTTGAACACAAAGGAAAATATACTGAAGAATGTTGGGGGAAATAAACAGCCATTGCAATACAATTACATAGTTTTTTTTTCCTACTATGGACCTCAATGGCTGCTTCTTCCCAACATTCTTCAAAATATCTTGTTTTACATTAAACATAAGAAAGAAATTCCAAAACGTTCAGAACCACTTGAGTGTCAGTAATTAGTGAAGAAATGTTCATTTTTGGGTTGAACTGCCAAACCAACTACTTCAGAAACTGTGAGAAAAGATTTGATGTTGCCATTAATATTATTAAAACATAACCTATTTTTTTTTAGAATAGCATAATAGAGGCCATTTTCACAGATGTTTCACTATAAAACACGCTAAAGTAAACCAATACACACGTACAAACGAAACAAACAAACGTGATGTTGAACATTCTTGGATTCACGAAGAACGACTTGCAGCAGAAAGTGATATTGCACTGAATTAGATATCCTCTTTCTCCAGATTCACCACCATTGACGCATTTTTTTCCCAGTAGTCCAACAGCTCAATGAATGTCTGGAATTATGACTGTTTTTGAGGGCCTCCAATTAATGCTGAAGGGCCAATTGCACAATGACGACGGGACAGAAAAGGTGGTGCTCTTTCTGTTTTCTGCTTTACAGGGGGAAAACAAGAAAGCCAGAAAAGGTGGAGTACTGCCATCCGCCTACCAGATTTCCCTTCTCCAGTTTCAGATAAACCTTGTCTTCTTTATTCAGGTGCAAAAGGACTCCATTGGTGGCGGCTTCACGCGTCACGTCTTTATCGCCGGCGAAGGCAGAGATGACTGGTTTTCCATTTAGCATTAAATTCACCTGGAGCACAAAGAAAAAAAAAAAATCAATGCAAAAATCTCAACTGTGACGAGATCAATTTCAGAAAAAAATATTGTGTCATGAATCTCCTTTTGTGATGGCTGCTTGGAATTTTTTATTGCTAACATTTATTTACAGAGAAGTTTTTTCTCATAGCACTTGACTTGAAGTCTGCTTATAATGCATTATAGAAATAGTCAATGCCTTACATTGTTATCCACTAAATGTTTTCTAAAACCAATTGTAATAGTTGTAATATCATAGGTAAAAATGGACATTGAAATTAGATAAAAAACAATAAAAAGTGATACTGATTAATTTATCTGTTTTATTTTACTCATTGTAATTAGCTTTTGTTTACAAAAAGAAATAGTTTAAAATTAAGGAAAGAATATTTAAACAATTTAAACAATATTTTCAAGTAATCTTAAAATAATGTGTGTAATAGACATTACTGGAAAAAAAAAACGTTTTTAATTAAAAAGCAAGAATTATTATTTTATGTATCATGAAGGGTGTCACGGTGGCGCAGTGGGTAGCACGATTGCCTCACAGCAAGAAGGTCACTGGTTCGAGCCTCGGCTGGGTCAGTTGGCATTTCTGTGTGGAGTTTGCATGTTCTTCCCGTGTTCGCGTGGGTTTCCTCTGGGTGCTCCGGTTTCCCCCACAGTCCAAAGACATGCGCTATTGGTGATTTAGGTAGGCTAAATTGTCCGTACTGTATGTGTGTGAATGAGTGTGAATGAGTGTGTGTGGATGTTTCCCAGTGATGGGTTGCAGCTGGAAGGGCATCCGGTGCGTAAAACATATGCTGGATAAGTTGGTGGTTCATTCTGCTGTGACGACCCCGGAAGAGACTAAGCCGAAAAGAGAATGACTGAATGAATGAATGTGTCATGAAATACTTTTAAAATTAAAACACAATGTCCTTATAACGTAAGCAACAATAAAAATGTTATGTTATATTTATATAATTTATTAAGATGATGCATATTGTATCGCTGTACAATATTTGACTTATTTTTTTAAAGATACAATGGTCTAATTTGGTTTACAACTTGGTTACAGTTTAATTTATCAAAAAATGTACACTTTTTTGTGGATAAATTATTCATTCATTGATTAATTTTCTTTTCGGCTTAGTCCCTTTATTAATCTGGGGTCGCCACAGCGGGATGAACCGCCAACTTACCCAGCATATGTTTTACGCACCGGATGCCCTTCCAGCTGCAACCCATCACTGGGAAACATCCATACACACTCACTCACACACATACACTACGATCAATTTAGCTTACCCAATTCACCTATAGCGCATGTCTTTGGACTTGTGGGGGCACCCGAAGGAAACCCCCGCGAACACGGGGAGAACATGCAAACTCCACACAGAAACACCAACTGACACAGCCAATACTCGAACCAGCGACCTTCTTGCTGTGAGGCGATTGTGCTACCCACTGCGCCACTGTGATGCCTGGATAAATTATTAGGCAATTATTTATTTTCGTGAAAATTTATTTGACCAACTTGTATCTTTTAAAATATATTTAAATTAGATTTTATTAAACCATATAATGCATAGCATGTGTGTTAAAAAAAACTATTTTATTATATTAATGTATTTTATTTAAAGCAATTTTTGAAACTAAAGTAACCTAACATATGAAAAAGTATATTGGAAGTTTTTGCATGACGAATAATTTTTGATTGCGTTTTAACAAAATAGTAAAATATTAAAATCTATGTTTTTATGAATAAAAAGCTTAAATAAATATACCTTAAATAAATATAAAAAATATACCTTAGGGACTATTTGACATTTAATTTAAAATGATAAAATATTTTTAAATAACATTTTTATGAATACAGTAACAGCTTTAGTAAAATTATTTTGTTGAATAAAAAGTAACCTAACATGAGAAAACTAGAAGTTTTTCTAGAAGCGATGGTACTACTAGAAGTTTAACTAATGTTTCATTGAAAACTGCATTGTACTGTAAGACACTGTATTCTAAGTATACATTAAAAACATTATTTATACAGACCCATAACTAACTTTCTACTCTCTCTAACTCAAATATGATATTAAAATGAATGTCTTTCTGTGAGAGACACATATAAGCTTTGCTCACTTGTATAGTCTGGCTCTGGTACACTTTAATAACGTGGAAGTTAAAGCTGTAGACTCCTTTCCGGGGACAAAGAAAGACAGATTCCAATGTGAAATAGTTTCCTATGTTGACAAGAACCTGCAAAAAGGGCATTTCAGAGTGATCAGAGCAGACAGAGCATTCAGCAAACACACACACACACACGCACACGCACGCACGCACACACACACACACACGCACGCACGCACGCACGCACACACACACACACACACATTCAGACAAATACAGTACATAAATACAGCATAAATGATACAAACAGAAAATATACAATATATCTTGCTTGTCTTTTTATTAGTTTTATAGCAACAAAAATGAACATAATAACAACATACCACGACATAAAGAAAAACAAAAAAGGAAGGCCAGATTAGATTACAAATAATCCACGTGCTTAAAATAAGTACAAAGGTTAAAGATAAAACACAAAAAAATAGGAAGATGGGAACAGTCTCACAAATACTGCAAAATCCATTACTTCAATACTTAACTTTTTTTGGAAATAGGCTAATTTTACAACAACCCCTGAGTTAAATGTTTGAGTTTTACCATTTCTTAATTGCACCACTTTTAGCTTAGTTTAGCATAAATCATTCAATCGGATTAGACCATTAGCATCTGCTCAAAAAAAATTCAAAAAAAGAGTTTTCCTATTCCTATATGTTTTGTGGTGTGTGTGGTTGTCGCACATTTGATTCACTCTGTGCTGCGTCTCTGTGGGCTAAAGGCTGATTTATGGTTCTGCTTTGAGCGTACGCGTATGATTCGGCACAGCCCTCGCACGCTCGCAGACCCTCGCCATGGCTGACGTCGACACCGATGCGCACCTCTCAAAAAATGTAACCCCCACCCCCCCCCACTCTTCCCTTCACTTTCGTCCGCGAATGTTTATAAATTCTAAATGTGAATTTTGTACACTGTAAAAAATGCTGGGTTCCACCCAATCGATTTGAGTTGGGATAACATGAAGGAATTAAGTTAACTTATTATTATTATTTTTTTTACAAATTTAAATGGATTGAACATGAAACAATTAAGTTGTCCCCCCCCAAAACAACTCAAGATTTGTGTTGATTCCTTTTATTGTTGTCATTTCATTTTAAACAAGCAGTCTGAACAAGCAGCAAAATAATTTTTTAGGTTAAAAATACCTTATAGATGACCTTAAGACTAACATATTGATACTGTACTTTCACCTAAAAAAAATAAAAAACTTTTGATTTCACAGCTATAGTAATTCATCTGTTGTGGTGATTCTACGGTTGCCACGGTAACACAACAACTACGGAACGTAACAACAACTATCCGCTTGTTAAGTGTGACGTCACGCAAAGCAGCTTCCGGGTCCAAGCGCTATATTAAACTGTATGGGGAGACTCAACAAATGGTAATAATAGACGTTTACAAAGCGGTGTAATACTTTAGAAAATCACAATCGATATATATATATATATCCATGCCTAATATCAGATGACCAGAAAGTGATTAATGTTTTATAAATTGTTAAAATATTGGTGTCTGTGATGCAGCAAGCCCAGAGACTGTTGTGTACACCATGATGTTATATAAAATTCACTTTGATATGACTAAAAAGTGGTCATAAATGAATATTATCTCAATTAAAATGAGTAGTGGCTTGGAACCGGAACCGGAAACAGTATTCCACGTCACGACTTAACAAGCGGATAGAAGTTATTCTGTTGTGGTGATTCTACAGTTGCTATGGAAACAAACTACAACTACAGCTTTCACCTAAAAACAACAAACCTTTGATTTCATAGGGACTTTAAATCAAACATTAATGGCCTCAAATGTCCTGCAACTGGACTAAAACTCAGTGTTCTCCAATCTGATGAAAATTCAGGTCATGTTCAGCAAACCTGATTGAATTGAACATGAAAAAGCAAGTGTATTTACTGTCTTCATCTCACTGTCAGACATGAAGCGAGTCTGTTCCCTGTTCACACACAGGTACGCTGGTCCATGGCACTCTCGCTTTTGATCTTTGCTTTATTAAAGCTGAGAAAGAGTCCAAACAAAAAGGGACAGCTCATACTTGTTCAGCTTTTTATGAACGGCCACAAACACAGGCTACAAACACTGAGCTCAGAAGTCTGAGAGCTGCAGGATTTCTTTTCATTTAAACCTGGAAATGAAAAGAAGGTTTTAGATTCTGAAAGCATTCGGACAAAAGTAAAGCCCTCATGTAAAATGGATGAGTCTTATTGTTAGACTTAGAAAAACCTCTGAACTTCTGGGTAGGGTTGCACCAGCTGTTCGTAAGTTTGTTCTTGAACTGGAACGTAAAGTCCACACTAGAGGCTTAGTAACTACTAGTGGTGTAACGGATCACAAAGCTCATGTTTCGGATCACATTATGGTTTTTTAGCCACAGATCAGACCATTTTTCGGATCAGCCAAAAAAGGGAGGAGACAAATGTAATTTGCTTTCCATTTATTACAAAAACAGTACTGCAGGAAACTTTTGGTTTTAACAAACAGAACTTAGGACCTGTAATTTTATAAAAAATTAAATGAAGAAATAATCAGCTGAATAAAAATAAATTGTAAAATATTTAGTACTGTGAAAACTTCACTGTTACTACTACTGTTGCTGATAACGCTAAATGCATAACTCTAACATTATAATTTGTACAACCCATATTTATTTTTAGTCTCATTTTCAATAAAGGATTCAGTTATTCACTCATAAAACTTCATGTTTCATTGCTAGATGTGTCATTTTTGAAGAATTATTCAGTGGAATATTTTTGATGGCTGGTTGTCGCCACCTATTGGTTAAATAATGTAATTGCTCCCTACAACTTTCATTTTTGAGCGTCGTTAAATGCATATGATGGTGATTTTAATCTTTACCATAAACATCAGTGGTTATATCTAAACTATAAACTGTTATCCCAGTACTTCTGTGTTATTTGACTGTTTGTAACTTCATAACTCACTCTAAAGACTGAATCTCTCTCTTGATTTTTGTGTTTTTCAAACACAGATTTGAATGCAGTGATTTGAAGGATTAATAAACGTATGCAAATCACCATCATTGATAATTTGTGTTGCGTGGGTGTTGAGATCCCGATCATTTAATGATTAATTGAGCAGCTTACACTGAATGCATTAATGCAGGCTAAACAAGTAGTGACAGAAAACACCTTTAATAACCTAAGAAACCCACCACATCCCGAATAACCTACCACAACTTCTTCCGTCATCATTATATTTTACAGGAAAGCCTAAATGCTTTCATACATGTGATTTGAATGACGCGAGAGGCAATCTCTCTGCGATCGTTACAAATTTAGGATTAATCTACCAGTAAAAAAAAAAGATTAATCTGCGGGTCATGTGTGTTCCGAACCGTGGGTTGTGATCCGTGATCCGTTACACCCCTAGTAACTACAGAACTAGCTAGTTTGTAACTACATTTGTTCTTACTTCGGTCCGTTACACCCCTAGTAACTACAGAACTAGCTAGTTTGTAACTACATTTGTTCTTACTTCGGTTGCACCACATGTTCTTAAGGCAAAACGTAGCTAGCAAGTCGTAAGCCCTGTAAAGTCATGCGTAGTCACATTGAATGACGTAAAATCCAATATGAAGCATTTGAATCATTAAACTGCTTTAAAATTCTGCAACACTATATATCTATCTGATATAACTGTGCTGTGAAAATGAAACGACAAATTACATTTATATAGTACATACATTATAGTCAGTCACTAATAACAGAGGATGCACATACTGTACCAGCATCGCAATCTGTGAATGCATGCAAAATACACATGAAGTTATCAAAACATTAAACCTGAATTTGTTTATATCCTACATATGAAAGAGAAAAGAGCAGGAAGAATAACTCAGTCATAAAGAAATTCTCGTTTTAATTGATGAATACAATTAACACAAATCAGTCATTGAAAGAAAATCAAACTCTTCTTTCAGAAACCGAAAGAAATGCGACATTTGGGAGGAAATTAAGGCTGTGAGTAGAGGGAGATCATTCTTCATTATGATCGCGAGGTCCTCAATGTAAACTAATCTTGCGGCCATCTCTTTTCTACCACTATACATGGGGGAGGCTGCCGTAAATGTTTAGTTGGAATGTAGCGTTACGTTTAAACTCAGTGTTGCCAACTATTTTCAATGAGAAGGCGCTAAGCTCTGCTCGAAAAGGTGCTAAATGTCGCTAGATTACGTCATGCGTCAGTTTGCATATTGATGACGTCATCACGTCCAACAGTTTCTGTCTGTTTAACAGCCTATGGCTAATAAAGGGGTATTTATATTTGCACTATGCTTTATATATGCATGTCAATTTAATTAAATGCATTGTTTGAATACAGTAGATGTGTAGTGAATTTGCAGAAATCTCAGACATAATAAACTCAGACAAGTTCAGAACCTGGTGTCAGTAAAATCTCTGTGATTGTGAACAAGAAAAAAAATAAACGGTCAAGTTCAGTGTGTAAGTTGTAACTTAGTAACTCTTTACGTCACAACCAGGCTACGTTTTAATTTGCGTGCTGCTGGTGCAACCGGCCCCAGAAGATGCTCTCCAAATCTCAAATCCATTTTGTACTGGCTTCAACTGTTCTATGAATAACCTTTAATAACTATAACAACTTTTTATTCCACAATATACATTTAAAACATTTCTTTATAATGAAAAAAAAAATTATTCAATAAATGATTAAAATAAAATAAAAAATGGTCCTTTCAAAAACTGCTTACTGAAAGCTTCTTTAAAGAAACCGAGATTATACTTCTATTGCATTACTACAAAAAATAAAATTTTTTGGAACCTTTCATTTTAAAACAAAGGAATACGGTAAAAAAAAATGATGCCCTAAATAATGGTTTAGGGTTATGTTTTACTAGGTGATTGATGACATTAAAAACATTTTTCATTTTAGTTTTGTAAAATGTTGTTTGAATAAGCAAATGAGCCACTATTTAATTAAATATGCATAATTTGTAGCACAAACATTGGGTGAAGTCAGATTTTAAATTGTAGATTCTAGAATTGGCGGTGCGGTGGCGCAGTGGGTACAGAACAAACCATTGTTATACAATGACTTGCCTAATTACCCTAACTTGCCTAATTAACCTAGTTAAGCCTTTAAATGTCACTTTAAGCTGAATACTAGTGTCTTGAAAAATATCTAGTAAAATATTATATACTGTCATCATGGCAAAGATAAAAGGAATCAGTTATTAAAAATTTGTTATTAAAACTATTGGGCACTATCATATACCCGGTGCAATAAGGCGCAAGACATGTATGGCACGATTTGTTGCTATTTTCAGACCAGCGCAACTGTAATTTTCACGTTTTGCGCCACGTTGTTTAAATACCAAATTCGTTTGTGCCACTTTGTGGACTCATGGGTGTGCTGGTCTAAAAAGGAGGTGTGTTAAGGCACATTGTTCGTGTGTTGCTATTTTTAAGAACTGAAATAGACCGCTCCATTGACAACTGAAAGCTGCTCTAAAGTCCAGCGCAGTTAGTTATGCGCCTATGTGGGTCCAAACGCTTACACATTGCTTAATACACACAGAATGTACAGCAATACACAAATATCTTTACATATGAAAAAAAATAAAGGATTAAAATGTTACAAAAATTATTATTTTCTACATAAATATAAAAAACACTGCCTCGATGCCTTCTTCACCTCGGTGGGCCTTTTTTTCAGTTTATTAATGACAAGTTTGCATTTGTATAATGTTATTATTAGTAGTATTATTAACTATATGCATATTTATATTTTATAATTTCTAGAGTTTAAAAAAAAACAAGTTTAGATTTGTCCACCTGTCGGGTTTTGGAGATGTATACATCACCATATGGGAATAAGAATAGGACGTGTGTTTGGATATAACTCAGTTTTTTGACCACACTTTGTTATTATTGTTCATTTATTCGTTTGCTGGAAATTAGAACTGAATTTAGAAATAGTTTTGAAACAAATCTTTGTGCTGAACAAACAAAATTAAATATGTAGGCTAATGAATGTCTTTAGCGGAGTTTCCACCGTTTTCTCACTCCACAAAAGTAAAGGAGTAAAGTAAAGAGTAAAAGTAAAGTAAAGAGAAAGTAAAGAGGCCGAATGGAGGAGGCTCATTCTTTATCGCCGCGCAGATGGTCTGTTTAACTGTTTTCTCGTTAGTGAAGCGTTCAGGAATGGGAGATGAGACTCTGATTGGTTTAATGCACGTTATGCTCAAAACACACCCATAACTCATTAAGAGAATAAGCACAACCCTGTTAGACCATGGGCCGAGGCGCAAACCGTATTTTCCGTCCTTAAAATATCAAAAGTGGATTCGGACACACCCTTAATGCTTTTGCGCCATGAGCTGTAGACTTTGTGCCTAGATCGTTAAAATAGAGCCCATTATGTTTAGAAATGTGTTGAAAAATAATCTTCTTTCCGTTAAACAGAAATTGGTGAATAAAATATACAGGGGGGGCTAATAATTCAGGAGGGCTAATAATTCTGACTTCAACTCTAACTAACGTCAACCAACGGAGCCTTTCTGTACAGACCAAGCATTTTAACTGTCACATTCAGATTTTGGGTTCCTCATTGTACTGTAAGCGATGCATGAATATTTATAGCTCAGCGCAGCCGTTGACGCCAAACTCACTGCGTCTGTAAAGCCAACAAAGACTTTCCACATAAACTAGCAGTGATATTGTAGCAAGATGTACTCAGCAGCCCAAACACCGTGCTCTTTTTTAGCTTCACAGATTCACAAGTGTTTCCCAGACCGGTGACTGGACCATCTTATAAGGGCAACTGGACACTTCGCACTTTTTCACCTTATTTGCTCAGTTTCCTGCAGCCAAAGCAATAAGAGGCCAATAATGGCTCCTCAAGGGCAAAATGTACACCCGCTTCTGTGTGTCTCAGCAAAAAGAGACGAGTTTATCCTGAGCTATCCGGCAAAATCTGGAGGAATTAAAGGAATACATCATGCCTAAATGCAATTTGAGTTGCTCGTGCTTGAGTTGTTGCAAACCTGTTTGTCTTTCGTTTCTCTGTGCTGTTATTTTTAGTGTCGCTGAGAGTCTGCCTATTGTTTTTAATAATATTTTTGTATCTTTTTTTGTTTATATTTTTATTTTCGTTTTTTAGAAATATATCGACATCTGAATCGACATCTATTTTTGATCATGTTGCTAAAATAAAGTGAGAAATGTTTCCATGGCAGCTAGCTGAAAGTAAAGTTTGCGTTACTTTATTTCATTCATTTATTCATTTTCTTTTCGGCTTAGTCGCTTTATTACTCTGGGGTTGCCAGATTATTTTAGCTTTTTAGTTTACTATCACAATCCTGCTTTTGTGAAATGAATACAAACAAAAAAAGATTTTCAATATTCACTGAAAAATATTTGCAGTGGAAACAAAACTCTGTTTATCTTTCTTGTTTATTTCTCTGTGCTGTTATTTTAGTGTCGCTGTGAGTCTGTCTGTTTGTTTTTAATAATATTTTTGTATCAGTTTTTGGTTTATAATTTCTGATTTGTTTTCAGTTTTAGTTTTCTTAGAAATATATAGATATCTGAAATATGTATTTTTTTTCATTTTGCTAAAATAAAGTGAAAAATATTTCCTTGGCAGCTAGCTGAAAGAAAAGTTGGCTTTACTTTATTTCAAATTACCAATATTGCTTATTTTAGTTTTTTTTTTTTACTATCACAATCCTGCTTAAATGAAATGAAAAAGAAAAAAAACGATTTTGAAAATTCAGTGAAAAATATCACCCGATTCGAACGTTATCATTTGATTGAATGGACGTTATCAGTGGTTATCAGCTGATAGATATGGGCCAGTAGGGGGCCTGTAATCATCCATCCACATGGTTAATCAGCTATACTAATAGAGAAGACTCCAGATTCAGATCTGTTTTTACATAACTGTGACGGTTGGGTTTAGGTTTGGGGTAGGGGTAGACGTTGATAAAATACAATTAATGAGAAATGTAATAAATAATATAAATAATTCTCGTTAACGTCCGGCCGCAGCCGTATGTGATCTATAGCTGATTAACCATGTGGATGGATGATAACAGCCTTCTGAGCCTACTAGTTAGCTGATAACCACTGATAACGGCCATTCAATCGAGTGATAACATTCGAATCGGTTGAAAATATTTGCTGTGGAAACAAAAAATCTGTTTCTTTCATTTTTCCGTGCTGTTATTTCAGTGTCACTGAGAGGTTGTTATATAGTATTTAATAATTTTTTTTCATCAGTTTTTGGTTTATATTTTCTGTTTTGTTTTCATTTTAAGTTATTTAGTCATTTTATCATGTTTATTATGTTTAGTGTCGCTGAGAGTCTGTTTTTTTATTGAAAAACAATAATAATAATAATAATAATAATTTTTAATAATATTTTGGTATTAGTTTTTTGTTTATATTTTTTGTTTTGCTAAAATCTGGAAGTTTAGTCGTAGAAACAATATTCTCTACAAAAAGTGCTATTAAATTTAGCAAACATTACATTTTAAAGATAAATCAAAGCTGTATTTTCTTGTAAAACATCTTTGATCTTATTTAACAGTGTAATAAAAACTACAAAGTGCTTTTTTAAACCTTAAATAAATTATGATTGAGCTTTAAAATTCTGTCAAGTAACTACTATAGTTTTATTTATAGCAATTTTTTCTTTTGCCATTTTATTTTTAAAAAACTTTTAATTGTTAAACTGGTGTGTTTTTCTATTTTTTTTTTTTATACATTTCATTGTGTAAAAATGTTAAATTTTTTTAACTAAATAAATATGTAAAAAAATATTTCATTGCCCATAGCTGAAATTAAGTTAATAAAATATATATATATTTTTTTATATACTTAAAAAAATATTTTATCATTAAATAAATGGGGATTGAGCTATCAGAACGATTTTGTCAAGTAACTGATTTTGATGCAAGTCTTATTCACTCATATTATTCCTAGAAATAGACCATTGAATTTGAAACTCGCATGAGTCAGAAGAATCAGTCTGATCCACAAACAAATCACTCTGAAGCCTCTGTTACTTCTCCCAGTTGATAATGATACCTGAAGCCTTGGTAAATAAACAAGCTATTTTAGACCACTTTGATGCTTTGTATCCATTTACATCATCAGTCAACATTCATTGCAAAAACATCTTCAAAATGTCTTCTTTTGTTTCACTTCCGTGTCAAACAGGTTTGAAACAGGAGGGTGAGTAAACCATTTATTGTGTATTATAATATCAAAACTGTTGTTTTAATGATATGCAAGCTGAGATTACATCCCAATGTTCATGCGCATTGTAAGTAGATACGTTCTAGTAAATCTCCAGCATGTGCTTTCAGATGGAGAAGCACACTGTTAACAATCATTTTATAAATTACACAGTATTTTACTGTAATATGAATAGTTTACTGTATGACCGTAGGGCGGCACGGTGGCTCAGTGGTTAGCACTGTCGCCTCACAGCAAGAGAGTCGCTGGTTCGAGTCCCGGCTGGGCCAGTTGGCATTTCTGTGTGGAGTTTGCATGTTCTCCCCATGTTGGCGTGGGTTTCCTCCGGGTGCTCCGGTTTCCCCCACAGTCCAAAGACATGTGCTGTAGGTGAATTGGATGAACTAAATAGGCCATAGTGTATAAGTGTGTTAATGAGTGTATGGGTGTTTCCCAGTGCTGGTTTGCGGCTGGAAGGGCATCCGCTGCGTAAAACATATGCTGGAATAGTTGGCGGTTCATTCCACTGTGGCGACCCCTGATAAATAAGGGACTAAGCTGAAGGAAAATGAATGAATTAGTTAATGTATTACAGTAATGCAGAATGCTACTGTATTCTAAAGTTGAATTGTAGGAAATATCCTCTTGGCGGCATTAAAAACTGTATTTTTAATTTGCGGAGAATCAAAATACAGTAAAAAAAAATATTTGAATCCTGGCCAATCATAGAAATACAGTAATTTATCATTTTTGACTGTTTTGCAGTGAACTAATGAATGAAAAGTTAATTACAAGTTATTTTTTATTGTATTAAAATATATTATCTGAGAAGGCTAAAACTACTGTATTTCTACAGTAAAGATGTGCAATGCTGTAAACGCATGTACAGCAAGATAAACGGTACTGTAAATATAAATACAGTGTCTTTGCTGTAAGTTTAATTTACTGTACACTAATTTGCTGAAAAAAATATCATACATCGCTAAAAGAGTTTATCACTTTCACATTCCCTTTCCTTCGGCTAAACTTACGAAACTTCAATCTAAACCTACAAAACTTTCAGGTATTAAATTTCAGGTGCTAGGCTGTAGCACTGAATAAATGAAGAACTAAGGACAGATGACTTGCAGAGGATAATAACAAATGTGCATCCTGCGGCTTCATTTATAATGTTCATAGAGCGGACGTGGTTGTGACATGCAAATGTGAAAGCGGAAAAAGTGTGCACAGCCGCGCTCGCATTCAAAGCGATTTCATGATCTTGCATATTGTCAGTAGCTTCTTCATAACCGAGGTAGGTCTACAATTACATCCCTGAAAAACGTCCGGAATGCTCCTTGTGCACAATGATGAACAATGAAAGCGCAAAGGCTGTCTGTTTTGATTATGATGAGAGACACCACCCCAGAAAGTTGTTTGGTGTTGCACATTCAAAACAGCTCATCCCTATGCCCTAATCCCTTAAAGCTGTCACTCTTCGAGGTTAAACACTTTGAAGGGCATAGAGATGAGCCCTTCCGAATGGAACTTAGTGACTTGCTTTGTTTCTAAATGAATCAGCAGTTTTGAATGAATCAAGTGAATGGATGATCCATTCATTAAGACGGGGACTTACTGCCACCTATTGGTGGTTTTAGGGTCATTTTTATTGATTTTTGTCAGATTAAACATTCCTAAAACAGGGATGGAAATTTTACAAGGACAAAATGAGACTAAAATGACCAAAAATAGCCTCCAAATTCAAGATGAGCAGGCATAAAATGCTCAAATAAACGAAACAATTAAACAAAACTGAAGTACATTTACATTTACATTCAGTTTCGTGATTAAAGTAAAAATGCATAAACAGTAGAAAAATGCATGCATATAGCCTTTTGTAGCTCCAAACATTTAATTAATCATCACACACATTGTCTGCTGAGCATTAGCCAATAGGAGGCATTTGATTACTCAATAGAAATGCTGCTGTTTTGTTAAGTGTTGCAAATTTTCTCATCATAAATTAAAGTCCTGAAACTATGCAAGTATGAGATTTGTTTGCATAACTTGACTAATGTTATTGTCTGTGTAGACAATAACATTAGTCAACATTTTAAGGTATATGAAATTCAACCTGATTTTTTTTAAGATTAATGAAATTAAAGTTGAAAAGACTTGCAAAGTTAATTTGATTTAAATTTAAAATAATATAAATCTGCAACTATTTATTCATTTATGTATTTGACATTGAAGGGGTAAATTTCTGACCCTTGAGTGAACTATGAAAAAAACTATGCGTAAGTAATCTTGAGAGACGCACATGATTCATAAATGTCCCTCCCTTCCCTTTTGGGAAATAATTTAATCATGAAGTACAAACACACGTCGGCCTCATCTCCTGCATAATTTCCCATTCATTTCAAGGATATTGGTAATAAAGGAGTTTAGTTTTCTTCAGGGATGCTCTGTGTTTGATCTGACCCCGCATAATGACGCTGACTCATTAATTCTTTGTCCAAGAAAGCAAACTGAATGAAATCAGGAAGAGTCGTGCCTTGCACCGAAAAACACACAGCGAACAGGACGCTCACACAAGGACGAGCTTATTTCTATTTTTAGCGTGTTAAAGTTCAGAACAAATGGAATGGGAGTCATTTGAAGCCGTGAATTCAGCACATGCACGAATGTTTCAATGAAAACTTTTGTAGTCATACAGCTTAAACATTGGAGTTAAGCATTGATGGACGCATGAGGAAAAGCCAAAGAGGTTTGTTAGCCTTTCAACACTAAAAATAGGCAATACAATAAGAAAAAATATCTGCAGATAAAATAATTTGCAGTCCTGACAGTTTGACTTGTTACTAATGACCGATCACAGTGTTATTTATTTCATTCCTGTGTTTGGACATGCTGGAAACGTGCTTACATGCTTTCAGTGTCATGCACACCATTGTTATTATTTATTTAGACAGTTCTTACAACAGGACGCCTGTGAATATGAAATGTTTTTTAATATATTTATGCACAAAACTAAATATAGATATTTAGGCTGCCAGCCAAATAATTTATTCCAATAAAAAATTGCTGAATTTTGAGTTTGACATTAGTCTTAATAATAATTTTCATGCAAAATTGTAATTGACCTCTGCAGTCATCGCAGTAATTTGATTTAGGATATTATTAGCTAGTGCAAAGTGTATTGTGACCTGCCTTAACGATGGCGAATTTAATAATTTAGTGTTTTATGCCTGTTGCATTTCTTCACTTAATTAGATAGAATGAAAGAATGCTGCATCTGCCATGATTACAAATAAATGAAATAAGTGTTTTGTCTAATTTAAGTGATTTATGTCTTTTTTAAATATATATTTTTAATGGTTTCATTAAAGTAAAAACAAGCAAGAACTTAAATATGCTGCTCAATAGTGCCTATGATAGACATATTAAATCAAATTCATATACTTTAAAAGCCAAAACAATGTACAGTCACAACTAAACCTTAATATAAATGTGACTGGGTTGTCACACACTATTAATTCATCACTTACTTTTTATTAATACATATTTATTTTATTAATACACTATTTATTGTCAAAGAATGATGCTGATACATTTTTATTCACGATTGTCTTTTGCTAATTTAAGCATATTTATTACTGTTTAATGACATTACAGGTTACAATTTGTGACAACTTACAGGTTAACGTGACAACTTATCCCACAAAAATGTTTTCTATTAAATGAATACAATTATTTATTATTACAATATTTATTGTCCAAAACAATGATATTGACACATCTTGCATTCACTGTTGTCTATTACTTTTGCTGATACAATCGTATTTAATACTGTTTAATGATATGACAGGGTAAAACGTGATAACTTACCCCTCAAAAAAATGTTTGCTATCAAGATGGGCTGTCAAAAGGTCAGCTAAATTATGCAATTACAATCATATGCAATTGCAATATACTTATATACTATATTATAATAAATATTATATTTTTAAAAACTATAAATTATATAAATATATAAAATACGTATATACACTTGAAAACCAAAACTATTAGCCTAACTCACGAGCGTTATCTTAGTCTGGTGGTCTGAAAAAGTCAAATTTCGCTTTAAAAAAGACTACCCCCTCAATATAGGACGCATTAAATGAGTAAATCAGCTTTACCTGGTCGAAGTAGATGATTCTGGTTTTATTGCTCATCTCGGAGGGCTCGTGGTTGTTGCTCCTCACCGCAGAGAAAGCCACTTTGGAGTTGGCGGCGCGCACGGAGATTCCGAGCGGCGAGGACGAACTCTTCCAGTCGGCGGGGTTCGAGTCGCAAACCACCAGGCATTTGCCCTCCAGGACGATGGGCTCCGTGTCATTCTGAGCCTCGCACAACACAACCAGGCACAATAGAAGAGCCAAGGAGTCGACAAACGCCTTCTTACAGCGCTTCACGGACACCATGATGAACTGATGATCTCTGGCGTGGCCAAAATCCAGACGGCTCTCCGGGTCCCGTCACTGCGCGTCTGCTCCGCGTCTGAGCCCGGCGACCGCAAACATCCGTCCGGAGACCCGCTAAAGCTGCTGCTTCACAGATCACCACATGCGCGTAGGTGGATGCAGAAACCTCGTGTCTAAAGTCATGTTTTGGATTGTTGCACTTATTTCCAAGTGGGATTCGAGTTTTAAACTCCGGGTTTTGGAGAGCTGCAGGTTTATCTGCGTAAAATCCGCGCGGAGATGATTTACCCACAAAGCCTGCGCAGTCCACACTTTTTTTTGTCCACGTTAGTTTTGCGCCAAATTGATAAAGAGGAAAACTAGAGCAAAACCGTGTCCGTGTTTGCAGATCAATGGATGCTCCTCTCCCTCTCTTTCTCTCTCTCCAAGAGCGCGCACACCTTTAATGACGCCCGACTCGGTTAACTAACCGTGACACCCGACATGCCGAGCAACGTCAGAGGAATTTGAATATTTTCAATATTCACTTGAGAAGCAGTGAGCAAGATTAATATTATATGGATAACTTAATAAAAACCACATGAATAATATTTATAGTATATTGTCAATTTCTATAGCTTAATTAAAATGAATATTTGTAACAAATATTTAGGCTAATGACATACACAAATACTTATAAAAAAAAATATTACTAGCCTACTACTACTATTACATTTCTATAATTATATTTATTATTACATTCAAATGATTATCATTCTTATTTTTAATTTTTATTAATCATTACCAATAATTATTCTATCACATAAAATCATACTGTTCTGTTGTTAATATTGATAATAATAGCATTATTAATGCGCATAATACCATTATTAACATTATGTATATTAAAATATTACCCTTTCTATTATTAATATTTGTAAAATAAAATAAAATTTTCATGAAGTATATACAAATAAAAATAGTAACAACAATTATAAATTATTATTATCACTCCTTATTTTCTAAAAATAAGAAATATTTCAATGTTATGCATATAACATATATAAATTTGCAATGTACTGTCAATTTAAGTACCCTTATATTCATTCATGCATTCATTCTCTTTTCGGCTTAGTCCCTTTATTAATCAGGGGTCGCCACAGCAGAATGAACCGCCAACTTATCCAGCATATGTTTTACGCAGCGGATGCCCTTCCAGCTGCAACCCATCACTGGGAAACACCCATACACTCACATTCACACACATACACTACGGACAATTTAGCTTACCCAATTCACCTATAGTGCATGTCTTTGGACTTGTGAGGGAAACCGGAGCACCCGGAGGAAACCCACACCAACACGGGGAGAACATGCAAACTCCACACAGAAATGCCAATTGACCCAGCCGAGGCTCGAACCAGCGACCTTCTTGCTGTGAGGTGATTGTGCTACCCACTGTGCCACCGTGCCCAGTACCCTTATATATTAATAATAATTTTAATGATTTATATACAATGTATTATTATTATTATTGTCATTATTATTATTACATTATACATTTATTATATATTTACCTATAGCATCATTACTACTACTATCAATGGCACTATTTAATTTATGAACATGAAATTCATTCATTCATTTTCCTTCGGCTTATTCCCTTTATTCATCAGGGGTCGCCACAGCGGAATGAACCGCCAACTTATCCAGCATATGTTTTACACAGCGGATGCCCTTCCAGCTGCAACCCAGTACTGGGAAACACCCATACACTCTCATTCTCACACACACACACACACACACACTCATACACTAATTTAGTTTATTCAATTCACCTATAGCGCATGTCTTTGGACTGTGGGGGAAACCGGAGCACCCGGAGGAAACCCATGCCAACAAAGGGAGAACATGCAAACTCCACACAGAAATGCCAACTGACCCAGCCGGGACTTGAACCAGCGACCTTCTTGCTGTGAGGTGACAGCGCTACCCACTGAGACACTTATAAACATGAAATATCAAATATCAAAATTCTTACATTTTATTTAATAAAATATGAATATGAAAATTCATTAATAATAATATCATGCATAATTGTTTTTTGTCACATCCAAAACATGCACATCATTTACTCACTCAACAAAAATTATTGTTTAGTTCTATTCATTTTACCTAAACCATTCATTTTGAATTAATGCCATTGCAGCTATTTCTCATTTTAACATGATTGCTTCAAGTTAAACTGACTTGAAATTTTGACTTAACTTGAAGTAGTTTTCATTTAAAACACGTTTCTCAGTCACTTGAATACAAATATTTTAAGGTTGTTTAACATCCAGTGTTCTTAAGATAATGTGGTAATGTGTAATCACCTGGAACCACTGTCCATGACTGAATTATGTTCAACCAAAATGCACTCAAAAAAATAACTCATTGGATGAACTCAATTTAATTGAGGGCAGGATTTCCATCCAATAAATTTGTTTAGCACCAACTAAAAAAAATAAATAATAATAATAATAATTTACACAATTAAATGCAATTGAGTCGGTCCAACATGATTTTATCAAATAAAAGTTTAAATACATTTGTATTTTTATTCATATTACACTTAAAGGTCTGATAATATCATCTATTTCTATTATGTGTCGTACATTTCGAAGTCTCTTAGTTTTAATTGAAGTTAACCTAAATTAACTAAAAGAGCCATTAAGCACACTGAAAAAAATTATGTCTGCAAAATTGTTGCAAACAATTTATGTGTTGAATTTAAACAAATTAAATTTAGTAAGGTTCAGCTTAATTTGTTTGTTTAAATTCAGCCCAAATAAATAGTTTACAACCACTTAACTTAAACAAATTTAGTAAATCCAAGGAATCATCTTTGAATAATTCTTTACAGTGCATATTTCACGAGTTACATATACAGTTGATTGAGACTGATCTCAGAATTAATTTTAGGACAGCTATTGCTCACTGAGCAAAGCAACAAACTGCATTTTTGCTAATTAAGCTGCCAACACCCAAAGCATGGGTGCTTCTGCAAGGCAGTAATCTCAAAACTCAAAGCATTACATGAAAATCTTCTAAATCTTCAAAATAAAGTGAAGAGTAAACTCTAACAAGTCTTTCTATTAACTTTAAACATCTAAGATTACTTTTATTGTCAACATTTCCCTCTCTTAATTCAATCCCACGCAAAGCATGCTGGGAACTACAAATCCCCTAACCAGGTAGTTGGACCAACACAATTCCTTCATGTTATCCTAACACAAAACGCTTAAGTTAACTTAATGGTTTACAAATTTAAGTGGACTGAACATAAAACAAATAAACTGGCTAAAGAAATTGCAAGAGTTGTGTTGTTTTTAGCTCCTTTTAAACAGGTAGTTTCAGCATGCACTTAAAAGCAGCAGCATGACTGATCATATATCTTTTCATAAACAGAGAAACAAACAAAATCAATCAAATACAGCCACTGCACTGGACGAAAAAACCCAGAATGATTCTGCATACCAAACTCAGATCTCAAAAAATGCAGAACATGCTGAAGTTACAGGAAAGACGAGCAATTTATGCTCAACATAATGGATCTGCAATGTGTTTCAATACTGGCCTTTATGGCTTTGCTGCTGCTTTATGCATCTGCTGCTGGAGCTGGGAATGTTATTTGCTTTAATGTCACACTATTAAGCAATACAGTCCTGTTAGTGTGAGTGTGTGTGTACCATATGTATGTGTGTGCGCGCGATTATGTATAAGATTATAAATTAACTGTTTACATCAGCACTCAATCATTATTGCAGGGTCATGAAAACCACAAACAGATCCAGCACTGAAGTTCAGGTTCAGAAGCCATGCAAACTGCATAATACACATTGTACTCACCTCACACTCATTTGAAGCACTTTTTAAATGTTTATGTCAGATATCACATATTTGTCATTAAATATTTGTAGTGATTATATAAATATTAACTATACACGGTTAAAGATTTTTGTAAATTACACAGTATTTAACTGTAATATGAACTGTATTTTACTGTAGGGCATTTATGCAGTATGTTACTGTATTTTAAAGTTGCACTGTGAAAATTATAGTATATTTTACACTAAATATATACATAGTTCTGTAAATACATATAGAGCTAAATAAATGCTGTAAATGTAAATACAGTATTTTTTTGATGTAACTGACTTACAGTAAGTTACTGTAGATTCTAAAGGAAATTGTTAATAGTGCATAAACTTATACATTCTACATATAGTAATTATTGTTGCCTGTAATTACATATTTAGTTTATATTAGAAATTTGTTTGTGCTTTTTTCTAACTAAAAATTGCTAAATTGATAACAACATAACAGTTTTCATATTCTATTGTTAATTGATATCCAGTGTTTAATCATTAATCAGATAATTACAAATATTTGCTGACAAAAATATTATTATTAGAGTTATTACATACATCATATTTATATAATTATTTTGATTGATTTAATACATTCAAATGATGATTATTATTATATATTACATACATAATATTTATATAGGGCGTCACAGTGGCGCAGTGGGTAGCACGATCGCCTCACAGCAAGAAGGTCGCTGGTTCGAGCCTCGGTTGGGTCAGTTGGCATTTCTGTGTGGAGTTTGCATGGTCTCCCCGTGTTCGCGTGGGTTTCCTCCGAGTGCTCCGGTTTCCCCCACAGTCCAAAGACATGCGCTATAGGTGAATTTGGTAAGCTAAATTGTCCGTAGTGTATGTGTGTGAATGAGTGTGTATGGATGTTTCCAAGTGAAGTGAAGTGTAGTGTGGCCAAGTATGGTGTCCCATACTTG
>CAIGQV010019951.1:23280035-23318065 GCA_903798115.1 Danio jaintianensis | reverse complement strand
GTGTGTGTGTGTGTGTGTGTGTGTGTGTGTGTGTGTGTGTGTGTGTGTGCGTGTGAGTGTGTGTGGGTGTGTGCGTGTGTGTGTGCAAATATATAAAGTGAATGTAAAGGCCTCCCCAAACCTGACATTGACTCAGAAAACAAATGACATTAAAATCCATCAAACAAAGCCCCGCACTTTCCCTGAAGTTCAAACAAACCTGCTTCTCTAGAGGCAGCTCAACAAATCTGCCAGTCAAGAAAAGCTTTACAAAATAAATAAATAAATACCACCCTGGAGCAATTCAGACTGGACCTAACAGGTAATTACTTTTTAGTTTTTTTTATTATTATTATTAACAACAATGTAATTATTTATAAGATTTTTTACCTAAAAAGGTTTAAAAGAGGCAGTTCATTCCACTGTGCACTGTAAAAGAAATTGTTGTTTCAACTTAAAAAAGTAAGTGTTCGTGCTGCCTTAACATTTTAAGTTTACTTCACTTAAATAGTGAAGCTGTCCTAACTCAGGGTAAAGTTGACAGGACTTGACAATACAAGTGTAATAGATGTGGTCTAAGTTTAGTGAACTTAAATAGATAAGTTGTTGTAATTAAGAATGACGTTGATAGGACTTTATAACTCAATTGTAATGGACATGGTTTAAGTTTAGTGAACTTAAATATTGAAGTTGTCACTCAGTCATACACACACTACAGCGATTTTTGTTTATTCAATTCACTTATACCACATGTCTTTGGGGGAAACCGGAGGAAACCCACACGAACAATCTGCAAACAGAAATGCTAACTGGCTTAGCCAGGACTCGAACCAGTGACCTTCTTGCTGTGAGGCAACAGTGCTAACCACTGAGCCACCGTGCCACATTACTTACCTTAAATAAATAAATAAAATTATTATTTTGAAGTCTGCAAAATTCACAAATTTCACCAAAGAAGCAGGTAAGTTAACTTAACTCAAAATTTTAAGTTACGATAACTAATTGGTGCAATAATTTTGGCCCCGGCAACCTGATTTCACCAAGTAGGACATGTTCCTGGATTAACATTTATGTTGATCCTGGAACAACATTCCAATCAGCCAATCAGAATTAAGGGATAAGTTTATCGTTTATGTTAAGTTTAGGCTTACGGTTAGGTTTATGCACTTCTACATGATTGTTATCCAACTATTATTCCCCTCTGATGTTGGGAATAATGTACAGTTATGGTTGGGTTTAGGGGTAGGGAATAGGTATGGATTACATTTTCTAACATAAATGATGTTCCAGGATCAACATAGATGTTAATCCAGTATCGCATCGTACTTTGTGCATGGCGACCCTTGGTAAATAAGGGACTAAGCCGAAGGAAAATGAATAAATGAATGAATATTTAAAAGAAGTATTTGTTATGAATATTCTTTTTAATGATTATTGTTTTTATTTTTTATTGGTTGCAAATAAAATTCATACTAAATTGCTAAAAATCACCAAAAATGAAAATTACTCACCTTCATTCTGTTCCAATCCCAAACTTTTTTTGTGGAATGCAAATCGATTATTTTTGAGGAATTTCCATGCATCTCTTTCCACTGAATGATTCACGGTGCCCAGGTCTCTGAAAATAAATTAAATTAAAAAGTTAAAAGCATTTTAACCTTCCATAAAATTAAACAAAAAGTTTTAAAAGTGTATTTGTTCATCATTTTCTTTTTATTGATTATGCAATGTTTTTTTTATTGATTGCAAACAGAATTCATATTAGAATGAGAAAATAACCCAAAATTTAAATTGCTATGTACTTACCTTCATGTTGTTCCAAATCCCAAACCTTTTGTGTGGGATGCCAATAGAGAAACTGAGGAATCTCCATGCAGCTCTTTCTATTAAATGATTCAGGGTGATCAGGTCTGTCAAACTCGAAAAAATACATTAAATTAGGAAGAAATACATGCATAAATGGATTTTACTTATCGATTAACTTATATTAGTTAAACCAAATCAACATTTTGTATGACCACACTTAGCATTTAAAACACTTGGTACACTTTTTTTCCATAGTGTTTTCAGGTAGCTTTGCAGGTCGGTTTTTTGAAGCATCTTAGAGATGTTGAAAAAGTTAATCTGGATTTAGTTTGTTCTGTTTCTTCATGTCTTTCCAGACAGACTGGATAATGATCAGATCAGATCTCTGTGTGGAGCTGGCTGTTGTCAGACTCCTTGTGCAGACAATAATCTCACTGTTTAATTACAATTACTGACAAATAATGTTTGGAAAAGTAAATTGATATTTTAAACTGAAACGCTACAGAAAAATATAGAAATAACCGACTTTAAACCTAATATATTAATATTTTTCTTTTGTAACATTCTAAAAACATATACTTTTTTTATTCTACAATGCATCACTTTAATCTAGAATCAGATCACAAAACATAGTTGGTCATTCATTCATTCAGCTTAGTCCCTTATAAGGGGTCACCACAGCGGAATGAACCGCCAACTATTCCGGCATATGTTTTTTACGCAGCAGATGCCCTTCCAGCTGCAACCCAGTACTGGGAAACACCCATACACTCTCACATTTACACACACACTCATACACTACGGACAATTTATTTCATCCAATTAACCTATAGCGCATGTGTCACGTTACTGGGAGGTATTGCAGACGGGACAAGAGTAGGATCCAAGTGCATTTATTGATGAGTCATCTTGTGCTAAAACAGGACATCCAGGAACACAAAGTAACAAAATAACAAATAAACAAAACAACAAACTAAGACCGGGAACTAAGATATAACCTGAGCAAAAACAACAAGACCAAACAATACCATACAAAAACAACAACTGAGAATAACAAACGACTGAGCATTGACCAAACGGGAGCAAGGTGTATAAATAGTCCAAACAATGAGTAGTAATCGGATGCAGCTGTGTGTGTGATGAGTGGAAGTGGAAACCGGGTGTGTGTGGTGGAATGATGGGAATTGTAGTTTGTGATGATTTGTAGTTCATGATGATATGTAGTTCACCAGCGATCTCTAGAGTCCCAGATCGCTGGTGATCATGACAGTACCCCCCTCCTAAGGAGCGGATTCCAGACGCGACAGAAAGTCTCCGGAGGGAGGTGAAGCGGAGGTGGAACAGGGGGAGGGCATGGAGGGTCCAAAACAAAACACTAACACCAGACTGGAACATAACAGTGACTAGACAGGAACAGGAAATACAAAAAACTGTGGAACAAGGAACTGTGGCAGACCTGGAGCGTAGAACTCCGGCGGATCAGAAGCGTGAAGCTGCGGAGGACCTGGAGCATGGAATTCAGGCGGATCTGGAGCATGAAGCTGTGGAGGACCCGGAGCATGGAATTCAGGCGGATCTGGAGCATGAAGCTGTGGAGGACCAGGAGCATGGAATTCAGGCGGATCTGGAGCATGAAGCTGTGGAGGACCTGGAGCATGGAATTCAGGCGGATCTGGAGCATGAGGGTGAAGTATGTCTGGGGGTTAAGGTTCAGCAGGCAGATATGGGTTAAACGCCCTCACTGGGTCTGGAGGTTTTGGTTCAGGGCGCACTGGCAGTTCTTTCAACCCCAGTGGATCAGGAGGCTTTGGTTCAGGAGGTACTGGCGGTTCACCGAACCCCAGCGGATCAGGAGGCTTTGGTTCAGAAGGTACTGGCGGTTCACCGAACCCCAGCGGATCAGGAGGCTTTGGTTCAGAAGGTACTGGCGGTTCATCGAACCCCAGCGGATCAGGAGGCTTTGGTTCAGGACGTACTGGCGGTTCACCGAACCCCAGCGGATCAGGAGGCTTTGGCTCAGGACGTACTGGCGGTTCACCGAACCCCAGCGGATCAGGAGGCTTTGGTTCAGGACGTACTGGCGGTTCACCGAACCCCAGCGGATCAGGGGGCTTTGATTCAGGAGGTACTGGCGGTTCACCGAACCCCAGCGGATCAGGAAACCTTTCTAGCGGCACTAAGGAATCACAAGCCCCCAACAGTTCTTCGTGGGACTCAGACAACTGCTCCGGCAGCACTGAGAAGTCACACGACTCTGCCAGCCCTTCATGGGGCTCAAGTGGCACCTCCGGCCTTTCGTGGGACTCAGACGGCTGCTCCGGCAGCACTGGGAAATCACACGGCTCTGCCAGCCCATCATGGGACTCAAGTGGAGGCTCCGGCCTCTTGTGGGACTCAGACGACTGCTCTAGCAGCACTGGGGAGTCGCACAGCTCTGCCAGCCCTTCATGGGGCTCAAGTGGCACCACCGGCTTTTCGTGGGACTCAGATAGCTGCTCCAGCAGCACTGGGGATTCACACGGCTCTAAAATCCCTTCCTGGGACTTAGAAAAAAAAAGTCGTGAACTTGACCGACGAGGATAGGAACGGAGCTTGAGTTTGGCTTTCCTCCTCTTGTTCTGCTGTGGTTCCTCCTCCAGAACAGAAATAGTGAGGGGAGAGCCCGACAACAAGAGGGCAAACTCCATAAATGAATATAGGCCCAAATCCTCCTCATAATCTGGCATATGACGGCGACTTGGGTCTGAAAGTCCTCCCTTAAAAAACATCATCAGCAGTATATCTGGATAACTGCTTCTCGGGGCCAAGTTCAAAAACTCCGCTATGTATCGCTCAACGGAGCGATTACCCTGCTGGAGTCTGATGAGCTCATCATCTGCTGGATCCATTATGGCTCAGTCGTTCTGTCACGTTACTGGGAGGTATTGCAGACGGGACAAGAGTAGGATCCAAGTGCATTTATTGATGAGTCATCTTGTGCTAAAACAGGACATCCAGGAACACAAAGTAACAAAATAACAAATAAACAAAACAACAAACTAAGACCAAGAACTAAGATATAACCTGAGCAAAAACAACAAGACCAAACAATACCATACAAAAACAACAACTGAGAATAACAAACGACTGAGCATTGACCAAACGGGAGCAAGGTGTATAAATAGTCCAAACAATGAGTAGTGATCGGATGCAGCTGTGTGTGTGATGAGTGGAAGTGGAAACCGGGTGTGTGTGGCGGAATGATGGGAATTGTAGTTTGTGATGATTGTAGTTCATGATGATATGTAGTTCACCAGCGATCTCTAGAGAGAACATGCAAACACCATAGAGAAATGTCAACTGGCCCAGCCGGGACTCGAACCAGCAACCTTCTTGCTGTGAGGTGACATTGCTAACCACTGAGCCACAGTGCCTATAGTTGGTCATATACATCCTATTCTAAACTAGTCAACTTTTAATCTGTTCAGAACACTTCTGAGTGCACTTTTCCTTTTAAGTCCTCCATTAGCAGGCTGAAACATTTAAACACATTTCTGAGGCTCAGAAAAACTTTCATGAGGGAAAACTGGTGGAATTACACCAGATTTGACATTGCATTAGCTCTCAGACATCTGTGACGGCTCCTAATAATGATTGTGTTCACACTGTTACCCACTATTGTGGTGCAGCCACCTGTGAACCCACCTCTGAAGCAAACACATCTGAAGCTAAAAGACACTTTTGGTCCCAATCTCTCCTGACTGTGCCGGACGACGGGAGATTGGCAGCTTGCCGTTTTCACCCCTGGCAGTCTCTCCGCAAACGGAGGCCAAGAGAAATAGTTTAATCTGAGGTTTATCCAATGGGGTCACGGCCGAGCACTTTGGCTGGAGTGATTTCTCCTCAGCAGGATAAATGCTTTTGTGCAGCGCTGGTCAAGAGGGCAACACATGCACTGCTGCATTCACGCTTTTCATGTTTACTGATCTGATGAAGGAGATACAGCGATCTAGAGGAGAAAACACATCTCAGAAGTTTAGTTTAGTTGTTAATTTTTTTTAAAGTATTATTCTCTCTCTCTCTCTCTCTCTATGAATGAATAAATGAATAAATAAATAAATCTCAGGGTGTCCGGGGGTCTTAAAAAGTATTAAAAGTTGATAAATTTGGAGACATTTAAGGCCCTTAAAAAGTGTAAAAAAATTCTTAAATTGCTATTTTACAAGGTATAACATTTTTATCATTTTTGATTATACAATGTATAGTTTTATGCTAAAATTTGCCTGAATTTAATCTGCGAATATTGGGGTGCTGTGCAGTTTATGAAAATGATAAAATCCTACTAAATTTGAGGTCACACGCTGCTTTGTTTACTGCAGTAACCAAGGCAACACCATTATCTCTGCTGCTCTATAGGCGCCACCCTCTGGATTAGCATTGTATTCAGTATACGAATAATGCTTAGTTTAGGATTAGATTCTTACAATCAGTATTTAGTTAATGTACTGTAAGTTAAAATGTCGCCAATGTTACCGGTTAAAACCTAAAGTGGCAATGAGGTTTTAAAATGTATGGAAAGAGTCTTAAAAAAGGTCTTAAAATGTATTTCAAGGTAAAATAAATTTCACTCTCTGATTCCTGTATATATATATATATATATATATATAATTATATATTTTATGGAAATCTTAATTTTCAAAGGGGCTTTATTCATTTTTGCCAAGTACTGTATATGTATACAATTTGTAAGCTAAATAAGTTATAAATAAGTAATTCCTTCCATTAATGCAGATAATGTAAATTAAATAAGTAATAGTAGCCTACCATTAACTACAACTACAATTAATGTTTCTAATTTTAAAAACAATGGTGCAGAATGATACAAACAGCACATAAAAAACTTTCACTTTTGATCAAATAAATGCATCGTCGATGAATAAAATAAATCTACAAAAATAATGTGCACACATACATTATATAGTCTATTTTATTTATTAATAATCATATAAATTATATGGAGTTTCATTTTTAAACGGATGTGATGTAACAATGCAAAATCCAGCTAAATTGGACCTGACCGCTCAAATTATAAATCGTTTTATAAGCTGACGGGGTGAAGTAAGGAGACAGTGAGGTAAAGCCAGTTTGGGGTGTCTTATGTAACCTACAGTAGGCTATTTACTCAAACGACTTTTGTTTTTTTATTCGTAATTTACACAACAACCTAGCTTTAATATATAGCTATGCTCGTTATAATACAAAACAGTGCATTTCCAAACACCACAGCTTCATAAATGCTACCAACCTTCAACAGCATGGCATAAAACCCTGATGTTATTATCTGAAGTGATTCACCTCCTCTATTACAGACATCTCGCGGCCTCACTTCAGCGGACTCGTGTCTTCACGGACTGAATTGTGTCGGAAATAATGACCAGCAGACCTTGATTTCACAAACCACTCCAACAAAATGCTTACTGATAGCAGCTGAACAAATAAAAATCGAGCACCCAGCTTAACATCAGCTGAGAGAGACGGAAAAACATACCACGAACTAAACGGGCTCTTCTAGGTATTTGATATTGCAACGGATATTTCCCGGTAAAATCCAGATACATATCATACAGCTGTGGATACTTACATCAATATAGCATCATTTTTGCTGTACTGTACAACAATAATTAATATATTTTTACATTACTGTGAGGGTTGGGGCAAGGGTAGACGTTAATAAAATACAATTTTAATGGGTAATTTAACAAATAATATGAATAACACTCGGTAGTATTACTGTTTTTACATTACTGTGATGATTGGGTTTAGGGTTTGGGTGGGGGTAGACGTTAAATAAAATACAATTAATGGGTAATTTAATAATTAATATAAATAATTCTCGTTAACTTCCGCCTGCAGCTGTATCCCTTCTAGCAAGAACATATTGTTCCCCTTAAATGGCTTTTTATAAACTGACTGGAAGCACGTGATTACGAAGCATGTGATGTGATTGGCTGTCGGTTGTTTAGTAGTAATATTCTTAAGCCTGTTTGAGTTTTGTTTTCTTATTAAAAGTTTTTAAATAACTTCAAAAGTAGTTATTTTTAAAAAAATTTATTGGAAACAATTGACTTACATATTTGTTTTTCCAACTATGGAAGTCAATGGTTACCTGTTTCTAACGTTCTTCAAAATATCTTCTTTTTTTATTCAACAGAAAAAAGAAATACATAAAGTTTGGGACCACTTGAGAGAGAGTAAATAGTGAGTACATTTTCAATTATATCTCTTTAATGGCTTATATTTTAAAAGTCTGACATATTCTAAAAGCAAACTTTTCACACACACACGCACACCCACGCGCACACACACACACACACACACACACACACACACACACACACACACACACACACACACACACACACACACACACACACACACACACACACACACACACACACACACACACACACACACACATTCAAATATTTCTCATTTAAAATATTTAAATCATTTCAATAATGCAACAACTCTGTTTTTATAGCAACAATGAAACATTTTATCACACTTAATGTCATAAAATGCATCATGTTGACAGACACTTTTATTTATCAAAAGGGTGAGATGTTTATGAGCTTCACATTTAAAAAGGTAGATTTTTCTCCATAGAAATGTTTGCATGAATGCATATTTTTATTCACCTTCATATGCATTTTTTTTAACACAGCACTATAATACTCTCTTTCTGCTAGTGGCATAAATTTAAACATTGATTAATATCACTCATGTCCTCTTGTGCCCATAGCAGACCTAAGTCAAACCAACATTGAATAAATGTTCAAACATCAACCAAACTATCATTGAAACAACGTTAAAGTTGATCATAATTGTGTTTTGTCTGTTTAGCACCGTCAAATAAATGTTATTTAAATGATGCTAAATAGATCAAAGTGGTAAAAAAAGCATTTTTCAACTAAAATTAAATCGGTATTTACACCGAAATCAACACTGAAAAAATCATCGAATTAATGTTGAAATTTAAAGTAGATTTTTCGCCAGTTTTGTTATTACAATGATGCTAAATAGATTAAAATGGTCACAAAATCAGCCTTTTTTCAACTACAATTAAATCACTATTTATACTGAAACCAACATTGAATAAATGTTTAAACTTCAACCAAACTATCATTGAATAATGTTGAAATTTTACGTTGAAAAATCACTATTTACACTGAAATCAATATTGAATGAATGTTTAAACATCGACCAAACTATCATTAAATTAATGTTGAAATTTTAAGTAGATCTTTCGCCAGTTTTGCTGAAATAATTTTATTACAATGACACTAAATAGAACAAAATGGTCACAAAATTAGCATTTTTTCAACTAAAATCAAATCAATATTTACACTGAAACCAACATTGAATAAATGTTTAAATATCGACCAAACTATCATTGAATAATGTTGAAATTTAAAGTAAAAAATTCACCAGTTTCGCACCCTTTAATGAGTGTTATTTCAACAATGCTAAAAAAATCTAAATGGTCACAAAACCAGCCTTTTTTCAACTAAAATTTAATTACTATTTACACTGAAACCAACATTGAATAAATGTTTAAACATCGACCAAACAATCACTGAAAGATAATATTATTACAACGATGCTAAATAGATCAAAAGAGTTTTACTTATTTAGAAAAGTTTAGCTAACTAAACCAAAAACCACCAAACCAGTGAACTAAAGTGAAATTTCGAAAAATGTATGTGCATTTAAAGTGCCCACAAACAAAACCAAGAAAATCTTTGTAATTAGAATCTTTTTGTTTTCCAAAAATAAACCGTGTGCCAATACTGTACACAATTAAAAAAAATAAGCATAATTACCCAAGACTTTATAATGACCCAAGTTACCTAGTTTAAGTGTGAGAAGTCATTTTTTTAAGTCCGTCACAAGCCAGGTAATGTAAAATATAAGGTAGCAAAAGCAGCAGCTAGTGAAATAAACAGATGTTAAGCAGTTTAAACTAATGTCACTGTGAAATCCCTGTAGGTGGAATAATTTAAGGCAAGAGATGTAATCCTCTGGCTTTTTTTTCTAATATAAAACCAATCATGTTCAGTTGTGAGTACAAAATGTTCACAAAAAAGGACACCACAGCAATACAGACTGATTTTAGAAAGACCCCAAAACTGATTTGTTTATGATTTATTTCTTAGAATTGTAAATTAAAATGACTAGTGAGGCAGATCAGTCACTCTGTGTTCTAATGCGAATACATACAAAACAGTCATTGTCTGTGCAGTCAAGTAGTTTAGTTCTAAATACAAGGGCATATGCACATTTTTTTGGGGGAAAACAAATTCTCAGTTTTTGCCACATTGCAGAACGAAAGTAGTTTATGTCTGACTAAGCAGATAATTTGAGCTGAAAGTCTCTTGCAGGTCATGAAACGGCACAGAATGCTCAATGTACCCTATAGTGTTGCAATATACTCACTTTATTGGGTTGTTATAGTGTACAGTGATTCTGTATTTTGGGAGCCCACAACAGGCAGGTCACAAGATCATACGTACACAGCTACTGTTGCTGCTGGTTGATGAGGTTTAAAGGAACATGTATTAATTAACTATTAAACATGTAATCTGAAAGAATATAGTGCTTCAGAACGGTTTTAATTAGAAAATGTTAAATAAAATAGAAAACTAAAAACATTCATTCATTTTCCTTCGGCTTAGTCCCTTTGTTAATCAGGGGTCGCCACAGCGAAATGAACTGCCAACTATTCCAGTATAGGTTTTACACAGCGGATGCCCTTCCAGCCGCAACCCAGCACTGGGAAACACCCATACACTCTCACATTCATACTCATACACTACAGCCAATTTAGCTTATTCAATTAACCTATTGTATGTGTATTCAGCACATGTCTTTGGACTGTGGGGGAAACCGGAGCACTCGGAGGAAACCCACGACAACACGGGGAGAACATGCAAACTCCACACAGAAACGGCAACTGACCCAGCTGGGGCTCGAACCAGCGACCTTCTTGCTGTGAGGCGACAGTGCTAACCCACTAGAAACATTAAATATGTTAAATTGTATAAAGTAAAAATAAAACTAAATAAAATATATAATATAAAATATAACAATATAGTGCTTTTTAAAAATGTGTATTTTAAAAAAGTATCAAATAAAATAAAACAATAAAAGTATTCATTCATTCATTCATTTTCTTTTCGGCTTAGTCCCTTTATTAATCTGGGGTCGCCACAGCGGAATGAACCGCCAACTTATGTAGCATAGGTTTTACGCAGCGGATGCCCTTCCAGCTGCAACCCACCACTGGGAAACATCCATACACACTCATTCACACACATACACTACGGACAATTTAGCTTACCCAATTCACCTATACCGCATGTATTTGGACTTGCGGGGGAAACCGGAGGACCCGGAGGAAACCCACGCGAACACAGGGAGAACATGCAAACTCCACACAGAAATGCCAACTGACCCAGCCGAAGCTCGAACCAGCGACCTTCTTGCTGTGAGGTGATCGTGCTACCCACTGCAATACCCCACACATATATATATATATAGCATATACATCTATGTTGCTATGTGCTTTAATGTAACAGCTCACATTTTCCTGAAATTAGTTCGCCAAAAAAATGAAAACAAAGCAATATAGTGCTTTAGAACAGTTCAAAAAAGTTTTAATAAAAGTCTAAACACACACACACATGCACACGCACACGCACACACACACACACACACACACACACACACACACACACACACAAACACGCACGCGCACACACACACACACACACGCACACACGCGCACGCGCACACACTATAAATAAAGTAATAATAAAACTAAATAAAGATGTTATATAAAATATAAAACAAAACAATACAGTGCTTTAGAAATGTTTTAATAAAAATATCTAAAATCATTCAATAAAAACATAATATTGTACAAAATAGTACTTTAGAAGAGTTTTAATATAGCAAAAAAATATATATGTACTGGTTTATGTGCTTTAAAAGAACAACTCGCATTTTCCTGAAATTAGTTCGCAAACGTAAAAAATGTAAAACAAAAACATATAGTGCTTCAGAAGAGTTTTAAAAATCAAAACTAAAATGTAAAACTGACAAATATACATTTAAAATCATATAAACTAAAACTAAATATAAATAAAGATATTATATAAAATATAAAACAAAGCAATATAGTGCTTTAGAAAAATAGTAATAAAAATATCTAAAACCATCAGTACATAAGAGTTTTCATATAGCTATATATATATATATATATATATATATATATATATATTAAACAAAATAATGCAAAAAAAATGTTATGTGGTGTGCTATCCTTAATGACTTCTAAAATGTTTTTCATTTATTTTATTTTTTATATATTCTTTTTAGCTCCACATGATAATTTATCATTATATGGAAAAAGCAGCTGAAACATTTTACCAAGCATCTCCATTTGTGCCCCAAGTAAAACCTAAAGTCATATACAGGTTTAAATATGGCATCAGGATAAGCAAATGATGTCAAACTATTCGTCTTAGTCTGAACTGTCTCTGCAACAGCGTGCATCGTTCATTACAAAAGGATTACAAGTTGTATGTAAATCCCACTGTTATGCAAAGGAAATTAGACTTCAAAAGAGATTTGTTTCTTCCTCTTTTATTCCTTCTCTTCTTTTTCTGAATGCAGAAAAAGCTCTGTTTTGAATGGTGTGCAATGCATGGATGTCCTGTCCTAAAACGTCACTGAGGATTGGATTCTGTATCATCCCGAAAACACACACGCGCTCAAGGCCACAGAGAGAGTCAGAGGTTCAGCAGACACACATGGAAGCCATTCAACTGGCTGTCAAAACCAGAAACGCTTCTTTTCACGCCAGACATCTGTGGATTTACCGCTAAGATCCATTATACATCCACTCTAAGAAAACAAAAATAATACGTGCTGCTAGTAAACGTTCACCCCTGCCTGGAAAATCAATCCAAGCCGGGTCAAAGAAGCTCGCCAAAACTTTTAATCAGCCCAAACAGCAGCACTGGGAAAGATCCGGAAAACATTGGGTCTCGTTCACTAAGCATGTGTACGCAAAAATTTATGCATCAAACATGCATACGGTCTTTTTCACGAATAAACCATGATTCATCAAAATTTTCAAACTAAAATTTATTCTGAATGCACGGAAAAATGTAACTGATACCACATGTATGCAATAATTATGTACTCCCGAGGCCTTAAACCCATGTATAATAAACTCTACATATAATTAGGCCCTGCCCACACGTACACAGGTATTTTTATAAAGAGGGTTTTCCCTGCTTTTGTTTTAAAAAAAAATCTTGGTCCACATGAAACTGCAAAAACACACTGTGATGAATGTTCAGGGCACGCCGAACAAGCAGGCGGCAATAATGACACTTAATAATAATAATAATAATTCCTTACATTTATATGGCGCTTTTCTAGACACTCAAAGCTCTTTACACAATGGGGTGAATCTCCTCATCCACCACCAGTGTGCAGCATCCACTGGGATGACGCGACGGCAGCCATATTGCACCAGACCGCACACCACACACCAGCTGACTGGTGGAGAGTAGACAGAGTGATGAAGCCAATTATAATATGGGGATGGTTAGGAGGCCATGATAGACAGAGGCCAGTGGGCAAATTTTGCCAGGATGCCGGGGTTAAACCCTACTCTTTTTCGAAGGACATCCTGGGATTTGTAATGACCACAGAGAGTCAGGACCTCGGTTTAACGTCTTATCCGAAAGACGGCACTCACTGAGCAGTATAGAGTCCCCATCAATATACTGGGGGCGTTAGAACCCCACAGGTTGAGTGCCTCCTGCTGGTCTCACTAACACCACTTCTGGCAGCAGCCTAGCTTTCCCATGTGGTCTCCCATCCTGGTACTGACCGGGCGCAGCTCTGCTTAGCTTCAGTGGGCGACCATGTGAGAGATGTAGAGAGCTAACTGCCGGCGAAGTGGCACTTTTATGCTAGGTTCACACCAAACAGGGAATTAAGTATTTGCACAAGTAAATTGCATACAAATCAATGCAAACATGAGAAAAGAGGCAGATTACCGTCCCAAGGGTGAACGACATGAAATATGCAATACGTTTGCTGCAAATGTATGGAATTTTGCCTCATTTGCGTCTTCCACATTTGGTGTGAACCCAGCCATGTTGGCCAATCAGAAAGGAAAAATCTGCACGCCGCCAACCTGATTTCACCAAGTAGGACATGTTCCTGGATTAACATCTATGTTGATCCTGGAACAACATTCCAATCAGCCAATCAGAATTAAGGGATACGTTTACTGTTTATGTTAAGTTTAGGCTTACCGTTGGGTTTATGCACTTCTACATAATTGTTATCCAACTACTATTCCCCTCTGATTTTAATTTACAGTTATGGTTGGGTTTAGGGTTAGGGAATGGGTATGGATTACATTTTCCAACAAAAATGATGTTCCAGGATCAACATAGATGTTAATCCAGGATCACATCGTTTTTAGCAAAATCATGAGGTGCAACTGCATGCGTGTTGACGTCATGAGGTGAAAACTCTAGTTGTAGTATCCACACGACCACACTCTACCCACAGTTTCAGAAAATCTTCACCCTGACCGGAGTTTTCAGAAAATTTAGGTTTCAGTCATCTGACAATGCACTTTTGTGTTTGTTGTGTGGTTCTGCTGTGCCTTGCGTTTTGACGGAGCGCTCTGTGAGCCTGCGGTTGGAAAAATCAACTCTGTGCAGAAAAAGCACCTGAGCATCAAGATCGTTGATACAGCAGTCGCCTAGCATCATAAAACACGCAGCACTCTGCTCTTTTGAAAAGAGTCTTTTCTAATAATCAACAAAAATGCAGTGCGTTGCACTTCGCGTTTTGAGAACTGAAAGCTTGTTCCACATCCAACATCAAAACCTTCATTACCATTAAAAGGTCTTTTTTTTGTTTCATTGCCATAATAGACTCTTCTTAATTCATCATTTGTCTTCTTATAATTTTCTCTGTAGAAGTGCAGCTTTGTGGAAAGCCCTTATATAGAGCTGGTGTGGGCGTGCATTATGCAAATTACTAACCTTGTGACCGCAGGCGCTCATTTAGAACACTCCAACAGAAGAATGAAATTAAAATATTTTTTTGATAACAGTATCAGTATTGTTAGTTTTTAGGATATCTATAATCTACTGTGCTCCAAAACAGTGACAAAATTTACGTTTAGAAGATATAAAACTGATATAAACATTTAAAGCTTGTAGTTTGTCACTTCCGCCTCAATGGATCAGCGGTTTTATTCATGTCACCTTATACTGCAGTTTCTCATCAAATCTTCTGACCAATCAAATTCTCTCTAGTATCTGACATCCGTCCCCTTCAAGACGCTTCACATTTGATGGGCTTGCGCTCAACTACTCTCACTGGAAGAGCGGTGATAAAACAAAATGCTATTGGCTGCTTTTTAAAAATGGAAGGAGCTACACTATGACCCACCCTCTCTTCATGTTACCACTGACTAACAAATGCACATTTCAAAGCACTTCACGGGACCTTTAAGAACAAACTCATGCATTCTGAATTAGGGAGAAAGTTTTCATGAGAAGTTCAAACGTGCTTATATATACGAAAAACGTATGCAATTATTAGTGAATGAGATTCATTGGTCATGTGATGCTGATAAGTCTTTTTCTACAGACAACGTTCAGATTAGTTTGAAATAATTGAGAAAGCAGGTCCAGATCTGCACATGCAAGCATTTACTTGTGTAGATCTGAATGGAGATTCGGGTTCATTGAGTGTATTCAGAGTGTACTTTCTTGAAGTCGTTGATAAATTGGCAGATCCATCGGAAAAGTTCTTGGGAGTCTTGATCCAAAGGCTCTCCGAATTTGACCTGTGAAACAAAAAGAAAACTAATGAACAAATAGAGTTGATGACTTTTAGTACAGTAGTTAGAGTACAGTCTTTTAGTCTGTGCCATTTCAGCTGATGCATGAATAAAACTACTCTAGACATGATATAGTGCCCCCTCTGTTAATTAATCACTAGAAGCTTTTTTTGTGTTTTGTAATTTTTTTGCTAAGAAGTCCATAATATTTGTGTACCGTTACATCCTAAAGCCTTATTCAAACTACTGATTCTCCACAGAATCTTTGTTTAAGGGGAAACTTCACCTTTTAGAAAAGGCCTTTAATACCTGAGTCATTTGAGCTTGCTTTTTCCATTATATGTTTCATGTTTTATGCATTGGATGTTGTTTTATTCCTTTGATCTTATTTGATCATTTTTATACAATCTGTGTACAGCACAATGGTCAATGACTGTTGTTGTATTGTGCTATATAAATAAATAAAGAAAATTATCTTCAATTTATGCCAAACATAATTCGAAAATGAAGTAAATATCATCTTCCATGAAGACATTTAGTGAATTTCCTACTGTAAATTTAGCTAAACTTAATTTTTGATTAGTAACATGCATTAAGAACTTAAGTTGGACGATTTCAAAGGTGATTTTCTTAATATTTTGAACCATCAGATTCTAGATTTTAAAACGGTCGTATCTCTGCCAAATATTACTCTATCCTAACAAACCATACATCAATGGAAAGCTTATTTGTTCAGCTTTTCTCATTAAAAAAAGCATGCACTTTGGTAAAAAAACTGTTTTGAGATAATAGCAAACAGTACTGTGCAAAGAACCATGCAAAAGTAGTTGTTCATTTATAATCTGCCCTGTAATCATGATTTATGTTAAAGAAAATAAACGCTGTCTGTGTTTTACCGCATCTAGTATTTATTTCAGCTGAAAATTTCAGTGAATTCCATGTATAGATGCATTTTTAGAGAGGCTGGTACTGGAGGTTTTTCCAGCGAGTCTGGGCAGACCATATGTTACACTCTTAAAAATTAAAAATGCTGTCATTATTCAACCAATGAATAAAAACTATTCATGTTAGTTTGGAATAACATGAAGGAGAATATTAATAATAGCAGAATTCAACTTTTTAGATCAACAAATGCTGTAAACTACTATCCAAAAAATGCTGGGTTCCACACAGAATCAATTTGTGTTGGGACAACATAAAGAATTTAAGTTAACTTATTAGTTTTTAGTGGATTGAACATAAAACAATTAAGTTGTTCCAACGAAATCTCAAGAATTGTGTTGTTTCAGCTCATTTTAAATAAGTAGTTTAGACAAACAGCAAATGTCGTTTTTGAGTGTGCTAGAAATTCCAGAAACATACAAACTTAACATTAAAGACTAAGATAAATCAACTACTCTGTAACCAAAAAGCAGTTTTATTTCCCATCACTTTCAGTTTCTATTTTTTCCCCTTTATTATTAGCTCTACAGCCCCATGTTGCCGTTTGCTGTATTTCTGCCCGAGGCTGAAAGTTTGGTCTGTAATTGTGAAAGGAAAGCGATTCTCATTCTGGCAGGAGACTCGCTCCTCATCCTGTCAGTGGCACAATAGGCTGAATGTTCACAATAAACCGCTCACAGTCTTCGTGGATGGGCTTAAAGAAAACTGGGACATTTGGAAAATAGACTCTCTGCAAGAATTTGTACTTTTCCTTTATTATTAGGAATCCTGGTAAGGTGGCTGGTAAGATAGAGTCTCTTTTTCTTACTAAGTCTGTTTTATTTTATTTTATCACCTTTAGAATTGTAATTGATGTCTCTGATGGCAAACCTAAAGCTAAAAACCTAAACCTTTCAGTTAGCTACTAAACTAAACTTAATTCATTTGTTTTTATAGAATATACTAAATTTTATGTTTTATGGCAACCTCTTACTGTAACTGAATTTTCGGCCTGATAATTTTTGTATTTTTTTCGTACATTTATAGTTATTTAATTTGTCATTTTTTACAAATTATTTAGTTGGCTCTGTATTAGAGTTTGTAATCTTTGTTCTACATGAATATTTTTTATTAAATAAAATATATAAAAAAGTAGGGCGGCACGGTGGCTCAGTGGTTAGCACTGTCATCTCACAGCAAGAATTGCTGATTCGAGTCCCGGCTGGGCCAGTTGGCATTTCTGTGTGGAGTTTGCATGTTCTCCCCATATTGGCGTGGGTTTCCTCCAGGTGCTCCAGTTTCCCTCACAGTCCAAAGACATGCGCTATAGGTCAATTGGGTAAACAAAATTGGCCTTAGTGTATGGGTGTTTCCCAGTACTGGGTTGCGGCTGGAAGGGCATCTGCTGCGTAAAACATATGCTGGGATAGTTGGCGGTTCATTCCGCTGTGGCGACCCCTGATAAATAAGGGACTAAGCCGAAGAAAAATGAATGAGTAGTGCAAGTATGCAAGTATGAAAACAAAAAGAGTCAACATGAAGTCTAAACCCAATACAAAACACTGGATTTCTAATTTGTTTTGTTGTTGCCAATACCCCTTTTGGGTCTACCGTGCTCATCACATATTTAGTGTTATAAACAAACCATGAACATCACGGAGAATCCTAATCATAATTCAATGTCCGTCCAGCCTCGTGTCCCTCACAGTGAGAACAACAAAAAAAAACAGCGTAACCTTGACGAATGGATGGTCAAAAACATAAATTCCCCTTCCCAGCATCCACCTGGCCCAGATAAGCAGAGAAAGGCCAATCTCCAGATTCTGACCCATCCGTCTCTCCACAACAGAAGATATTGAAATAATAACTCAAAGATTACCAATATGTCAGTGTAGAGCTTCCTCATCTCCTCGCACCTCTTCATCAGCTGTCGGAGATCGGCCTCGTGTTTCTGGATGGCCGTCTAGAGCCGGAGATAAAAGGGAAAGCAGGTGTTACAGGCTGTGCTTTTTTCCGCGTTTTTGAAGAAGTAGAGCTGGCATTCTCAGCGCTATCAGATTTTGATCATCGATATTTCTTTTAATTTAGAAAAAGCTTTCCTACAGCTTTCAGACAACAAGCTCACTGTGGCCTGTGCTTTATATGATCTGGATTAACTTTCTTTCTCAATGAGTTGCGGTTGAATGATACAGCACATTGGGTTTTTGTGAAGAACATCCTGAATGAAAATGTAATTTTTATAAAGAAAGCGAATAGTTTCGAGTTTCACATTTGATTAAAAAGAATGCAAAAATTGTGTTTAAAAGCACCATAAAGGAATAGTGATAGGGCTTATCCTCTTAAAGGGACAGTTCACCCTAAAATGTCAAATTAAAGATGAACCTTCTTTCTCAATGAGTTGTGCTGGAATGATACAGCGCATTGGGTTCTTGTGAAGAATATCTTGGACGAAAATGTAATTTTTATAAAGAAAGCGAATAGTTTTCAGTTTTACATTTGATTGAGAAGAATGCAAAAACTGTGTTTTGGCCAGAAGAATAATGGTCATGTCCAGCAGAGCCTAGTTTCTCTCGAGTTTTTTTTTTCCCTTCACTTCGTCAATTGGTGACGTTTTTTTTTCCTCGCCACTGTCGCCACTGGCTAGCTTGGATCGGGACTTGTGGAGCTGTGCTTCGGTGGATTTGCTCTACAGTGTTTGAACTTTCGGCAGTGAAATTTAAACCACACTTAACTAAACTAAACTTCAACTCTGAAATCTGGACTTTACTAGAACCATGTTAAGCTGCTTTGACACAATCTATATTGTGAAAAGCGCTATATAAATAAACATGAATTGAATTGAATGAATTGAATTGTTTAAAGCACCATAAAGGAATAGTGATAGGGCTTGTCCTCTTAAAGGGACATTTCATCCTAAAATGAAAATTCTGTCAAGTTACTCATGCTTTTTGATTGAACACAAAAGAAGATATTTTGAAGAATGTTTTTTTTTTGTGCTCATTTTGGAGTATCGCATAAAAAATATGCTTAATAGATACAGCAAGGTGAGCATTAAGGTTTGAAAACGGCACATATTGAACATATGAGCACAACTGTGTAGGACAAACCTTTTATTCAATATGAAAAATGCGCACGAACTATGATGGAAACACGTTTACTAAATAAATTGCAGCATGTAAGGTTTTTGTTTTACATTTCTGAGATAGTTAAATGATATTGCACAAGCAGGAGTGCCATTTTGCAAATCATGTTTGTCAATTTGTATTAATATTGGGTGAGACACATTTTAGACACAATATTGTCTGGGAGGTTTTCTATTAAGTAAAAAACAAAACATCAATTATTATCATCACAAACATTCTGAAAATACCGTAATTTATTTATTTCTTTATTTTTAACAATTTTATAAATATATTTTATAGTTCATGTTAAGTGCATTAGCTAATGTTAACAAGCATGAATTCGGATTTTAATAAAGCATGGGTAAATCTTGAACTGTGATTAATAAATGCTGTACAAGTATTGTTCATTATTAGTTTATGTTAATAAATACATGAAATAATGAAAACCATAGTGTAAATTGTGACCAATATCACAAAAATCCTAAAATATATAATATTTTTGGGATTTTTGTATTTCATAATTTTATAAATATATATTTTTTTGGTGCTTTTAGCATTCTTTTTGGCAAAATAAAAAGCTTATATCCCCATTTCATTGATTGTTATTGCACTGAAAATATAGTAATAATTAAACTTTTGTTCTAAAAATGCTTCTAGATGTATATATTATTTCAAATTCATGTTCAAATCTATTCTATAAGACAAACAGATCTGACATAAACAAACACAATGAGACAAATCTGTAAATTACCTTCATGTCTTGGAAGAACTTGATTTGATGATTGACCATGTTTTTCCGTTTATGTGCCTTCCTGTACTGGATGACCTTCTGAAATTCATTCCTCACAACTAAATGGTGACAAAGAGTAAAAATCTCTTTTTGAGCACATTTATAATCCACCCGCTACACACTCTATGAATAAAATTGCCATTCCTTTCTGCATTAATGCACAAGCAAGCCAAGCAGCAACAGTTCTAAATGTACTGCACAACTGATTAAAAAAAAAAGAAGCTATAAAGCGTATGAAATGCTTGACCACACTTGAATATTACACTGAAAGGGACTGTTGATCTTCTGAAAAGAAAAGTGCCCAATCAAGCATTACTTTCTGAAAACCTTGACATCTACACTGCAAAAACTCCTCATATAGTCAAGAGATACAATCTTATTTCTAGCCAAAAAATTGTATTGATAGTTTTTTTTAAGAAAACAATACCATTTCAGATCAGATTGTATAAGATTTTTTTTAAAGATTACTTATCTTTTTTTTTCTTACACTGTAAAAAATGCTGGGTTCCACACAATTCCTTCATGTTGTCCCAACACAAAACACAACTTTTAACAAATTTAATTGGATTGAACATGAAACAATCAAGTTGTCCCAAAAACAACTTTAAGAATTGTGCTGGTTCAACTCATTTTAAATAAGTACTTTAAACAAGCACCAAAGCTCATTTTGCTCATTCACTGTAAAAAAAATGCTGGGTTCCACACAATCAATCTGTGTTAAGACAACAAAGGAATTAAGATTGACTTCCGGTTAAGCATGTGAGTGGGTAGATACACTTGAAGTGAGCTCCCGAGCATTTTGTCTTTCAATATATCTGGGATGCGTTTTCCAAACAACGACACGGCTGAACTATCATAGTACGATGCATCATTTGGGAAAAGAACGATGTAGTGACGAGTGTTTCCCAAAACCGTAGTTTCTCTGTTGCAGATCCATCTTTTGAACCACGTTAGTTGTAACGTAAAACGTCCATAATGACGCTCTAAACGGGGTGGAGTAACTACTTCTTTAAAGAAAAACTCCATAATTTTTTGTGCAAATTATATTGTTTTACATGCACTTGCATTTAAAAAAATCAAATATTAGTTTTGGTAAAAACATGCACTCGTTTTCCATATTAATTGAAATATATGTAAACGACACATATAGGACCTATATATGTTTCCTTTACAAATATTATTGAGAATATTCCATATAAAATCACTTAGCTAACACGTATTCTAATCTCATATATAAATCATATAAATCGTTAATGGTTGTAGGCCTAATTTACAGTAGGCTATTTGAAGTAGTAGAAATGAAAAAAATCCTACTTTATAATAGTAATAATAATAATAATAATTATTATTATTATTATTATTACGTAGGATATTGTTTATTTATTAATTTTTTTTGGAAACATCTACTTTTACAATTTGATACATTCAAACCACTGCAGAAATGTTCAAACCAACAGGCCCATGTCATATACAGTACAGATACATTTCTTAATAAATAACCTACTATAAATTAAAACCATTAACGTATGCTATACATTTATATATATATATGTTTTCACAAGCTTTGGAGACGTAACATAGCCTAAATTTCGCTTTTAAATAATAGGTCACCTATAGCTTTCGTCATGAGCCACGGCTGTGTTCAAAATGGCATAAATGTTTTCAAAGTGCACTATGAAGGGAACGCAATTGTCAATATGAAGATCGCTAAAACTGAACGGTAAAAAAACTTTGAAAGCAAATGACACCTAAGAGAGATGACTTTAATGTTTTTTTTAAATCATTCCAAGTTTAAATGTTCTAAATGAATAGGGCATAGGGGGAATAACGGGGAATAGCACACAACCAGGAACTATGCTTCTAACTACAGCTCTAGAGGTGTAGTTGCAAGCGTACAAGTTTGCGATGCAGTTTGCGAATGTTCGTTGGAATGACGGATTTGGGAAACGGAAAATCAACGAACTATGTTTGTAGCGACGAAACTTGCGACCTTAGTTAGCTAATGATGCTTTTTGGAAACGCACCCCTGGCTGGCTGCTTGGATGATTAAACACACTTGGTGGTTTCTTTTTTGTATAGCGCATCAGACAGTTATAGTTTGGAAGGATTTATGGTGTCTGAAAGGCAGAGAAAACTTAAAACGTTGGTGGCCGCAACAGAGAGTCATGGCGACAGGCTGCCGGACCTGGAAAATCTCCGTGCCACTCTGATCTCTGAGCTAACTTCTACCATCGCAGAACAGGTGAAAGCAGCAATTGACTCTGCTCTTGCTCCAGTTGTTGCGTCTTTTGAGAGTTTTAAATCAAGCATCGAGTCACAAGGTCAACGTATTGATGAACTCGATCAGCACATGAACGGTTACAGCGACCGCATTGTAGCACTGGAACAGACAGTGCTAAAGTTGAATTCAACATGAAGGAATTAAGTGAACTTATTAGTTTTTACAAATTTAAGTGGGTTGAACATAAAACAACCTCAAGAATGGAGTTGTTTCAGCTTATTTTATATTCGTAATCTGAACAAACAGCAAACATTTTTTCGGAGTGTAGTTAGTAAAGCTTAATGTAAGGTATTTTAATTGCAAAGAAATGTAGCTTAATTACAATCAGAGGCATAATTTAAGAGCAGCCTTGTATTTTTAAGACTTTATTTTAGCTGTGATAACTTGTTTTAAGTTTGCCCATTGCTCAAACTTATATTTTATTGGCAAAATACTTTAGGTTATATTTTGTTGCAGCACGCTTCAGTATTTTGACAAGCAACAAGTAAAAAGTTGCATTGTAACTATTGTCAAGTCTTAGTTTGAATGAAAACTGTGGTCAATATAAAGAGTTCAGGGGCCAGTTGCACCACAGTGCGTAAGTTAAGATGTAGCCTAGTTGTCACTTAAAGGGACACTAAGATACAACTTACACATGACTAAATATTTTTGTGTTGCACCACTGAACTTAGTTTAAACATAACGCTACATTCCAACAAAATATTTACGGCAGCCTCCCCCCATGTATAGTGGTAGAAAAGAGATGACCGCAAGATTAGTTTACATTGAGAAGCTCGCGATTATAATGAAGAATGATCTCCCTCTACTCACAGCCTTAATTTCCTCCCAAATCTCACATTTTTTTAGGTTTGTGAAAGAAGAGTTAGATTTTTTTTCAATGACTGATTTGTGTTAATTGTATTCATCAATTAAAATGAGAATTTCTTCATGACTGAGTTTTTCAAAATCAAGTTTTGATAACTTTGTGTATTCACGGCTCGCGATGCAGATGTGCGCATCGACTGTAGTGACCTACTGTATTGTAATGTACTGTAATTTGTCATTTCGTTTTCATAGGACAGTTATATATAGATGCATTAGTTGCAGAATTTTAAAGCAGTTTAATGATTTAAATTCTGTTTATTGGATATTACGTCATTCAATGCGACTACGCATGACTTTATGGAGAGCTTACGACCTACTAACTACGGTTTGTTTTAAGAACATGTGGTGCAACCGAAGGGAGAACAAATTTAGTTACAAACTAGCTAGTAGTTACTGAGTCCCTAGTGAGAACTTTACGTTCCAGTTTATAAAAAAAAAATACGAACAGCTGGTGTAACCCTACCCAGATGCAGAAACCTAGGTACCGTCTTACGTTTTCTTCTAAAATGAGCATTTTTCTCAGCTTCCTATGTTTATGTTCAGGTATCTTACTTTAAAGGTGCTGAAAAGAACATATTCTTTGCTATAAAAGTAAAATTACTGAAGTTGAGCATAAGAAAAATGCTCGTTTAGAAGAAAATTCCAGATGACACTTAGAAGCACTTGCATCTGATCTCATGCAATAATCTTATTTTACAGTAAGTTTAAATGTTTTGCCTCATTTCAAGACAGTATATATACAGTGGTGTGAAATCCAAAACTACATAACCCTGTGTGAAAAAGTGTTTGCCCCCTAAACCTAATAACATAAACAAGCCACCCTTAGCAGCGACAAATGCAATCAAGTGTTTTCAATAACTTGCAATAATCTATCAATAATCCATCCTCTGCACAGCAATAACTGTCTGGTTTAGCTCAGCTACCAAATCTGACCTCCGAAGACTACGTCGGATAGTTCTGACTGCTGAGCGAATCACTGGTACAACCCTCCCTACTCTCCAAGAACTGTACTTATCCAGAGCGAGCAGAAGGGCTGCTAAAATCACTCTGGACCCCTCACAGAAAGCACACTGCCTCTTTGAACTTTTACCTTCTGGTTGACACTACAGAGCACTAGAACAGCACGACACAGAAACAGTTTCTTCCCTCAGGCAATCCATCTCATGAACACTTTATGATAGTAATTGTGAAACAAACATCAACTTTTTATGCACATATACTCTTATGTAACAACATACTTTACATGACAATTTGCACATAACAGCTGCACATATAACGTTGTATCTAGTAGTATACCTGTACATACTCTGTCAATTTGTATATTTGCATTCACTATTTACTTCTGTAATTAAATATATTTATTATGTTTTTTGCAGATGTATTATCTGTCATTCTGATGCACTGTAGAAGCTTCTGTCATGAAAACAAATTCCTTGTATGTGTGAACATACCTGGCACCAAAGCTCTTTCTGATTTCCATGAGTCTGTTACAGCACTGTGGAGGAATTTTGGCCCACTCATTTTTGCAGAATCATTGTAATTCAGCCACATTGGAGGGTTTTTTGAGCATGAACTCCATTTTTAAGGTCATGCCACAGCATCTCAGCTGGATTAAGGTCAGGACTTTAACTAGGCCACTCCAAATTTGTCATTTCACATTTTCACACAGGGCTATGTAGTTTTGTATTTTCTTTTCCCTTTATAATAAAAACCCTTCATTTAAAAACTGCGTGATGTTATCTTTGACTAGTAATTCAATTTGTTGGATGATCTACAATATATTAAAGCATGACAAACTTGCAAAAAATAAGAAATCAGTAAGGGGGCAAACACTTTTTCACACCACTGTATATACAATATATAATGACAATTCTTAAATTAAGAGGAATTCACCTTTTTAGTAACCTCTCCTCAAGTTTTAAGACCTTTTCCCACAAAATAGGAAAAGCATACAATTTAAAAAGCTATTAACAATCTAGTTTTAAGATAAATACACTTAATACACTGCTTTTATAAGTGTTAAAATACTTATTTTAAGCCTTTATTTCTTTACTAAAGCCAAGGAAAGTTTTCTTATTTCAAGAAAACTTCCCATGTATAATTATCTTACTTCACTGGCAGATCATTTGACTTGTTTCAAGTCTGTATCTTCTTAAATCGTTCATTTAATTCTAGTATTACTTGTTTTTTTTTTATTAATAATAATAATAATAATAATAATAATAAGTTTATTTTATATAGCGCATTTCCAGTGCTCAAGGACACTTTACAACAGTTAGAAACAAACAGAACAAACATAAACAACATCTACAAAACTTAATGATTGTAAAATTCAGAAAATAAATGAGTTTTAGGTGAGTTTTGCAGTGTAAAATCAAATTTGGTGCAGAAGAAGCATCTCAAAACCCATTCAGATGAAGCGTCCACGTACCGTCCACCTCCGCTGTCAGACCTTTAACCGAAGCTGCAGGAGAAACCACAGAAACACACAATCAGAAGGCATTCAATCAAATCACCCCCGAAACATCTATCACACCCAATGAAATTTTGATTATAGTACCACCGGGAACTGTCTCGAATTCTGCAAGCTCCAGGAAAAAGGTGGCCAAACGTGGGTCTCGCAACATGATCTGCTCCACAATGGCATGCAGCAAGGTGAACTTACGGTTGTTGCCGCGTAGCTGAGAAATCTGGGGGTGAAAAAAAGAAGTGAAAAAAGTTTTATTATGCACCTGCACTTGAAAAAGATGGTACAATTGCTCTGTAATCTAGTGATCTGCGTAATGTATAACGTTTTACAACATGTAACAAAACTTGAGGAACAAGACCTTCCTTGACTTATATGAAAGCCTAAAGACTGATATACATATTAGTTTTGATGATGGTCATTGTTTCTAAGATTGATGGATGTAACTATTTAGAGCTTTTGCTTGATTTTTGTTTGAAATGTCATATCGATTTTTGTTTTTTAATATTTTATTTAAGCTTTTTCTTTTTTAAATACAAAAACAGTATAAAGGACATCCACTGGTATAAACATAGCAACCCCAGCAATAAATCAGAAAATAACATTTAATTAATTAAATAAAAGTGAATAAATAACAAACAAATGGGAGTATTTACCGATCAAAGCAATCGTAATATTCAAATGTAATTATCAGAGTATGATCAACTGTTCCAATAAATCGTTACTAATCAGTTTTGAGGAAATCCAGAAAAGGTTGTCATAGTGTTGAGATTTTGGTTCCAAAGAGAGTATCCTCTCGAGCTGAATGACTTGATACAATTCACCCATCCACTCTTTGAAACATGGAGGGTCGGAAGTGTTCCAGTTTAAAAGTATCCTTTTTTCGCAAGAGTTAGGCCCATCAAAAGGGGACATTGCTGGGACTTTGGAAAAGTGTCTAATGTCTCAGAATATCCAAGATTTGCAAGACAATGGTCCAGCTTAACCTCCTTTTATAAAAACTTTGAAAATAAATAAAAAATATTTTTCCAGAAATTAAAGAGTTTAGGACAAAACCAAAACAGGTGGGATAAAGAACCCTCTTCTATTTTAAACATTTCATATTGATTTTTAATTAATTGTTGTTTAGGTTTGCTTTATCGGTCTATTATTTGTTTTTCATTCCAAGTAAGGAAAAAGTTGATTTCACAATAATCTTTTTTGTTGTTACTATAATGTACTATGCTGATATTAATTTTAAACCTTTAAATATTGTATTCAATTCTTTATGTAGGTTTGTTTTAAGATGTCCTAACAGACAGAATTCAATGCATTGTATGTGAAAGATCTTGAAAAAATACTTAATGAATAATGTAAAATAATGTATTATTATCAATATACATTAATATACAATATACATCAATATAAATATCAAACAAATAAATATAAAATGCAAAATGTATGACAATTGTAATATGCAATAAATAATGTTTTATTTTATGATACATTTGCTTTGTTCAAAGCCTATATTAGCAAGCAGCCTGTGTAAGTTGAGATGTTAATGCGTGACAAGAATTACATTTTGACATGTTTAATGATAAAATACATTAAATAAAGCATAAAAAAACAAAAAAATAATATTTATTTTTTAGAAAACACAATACTAAGAGTTTAACTTCAAAAGAGTAAAATAATTCCATATTCAGTGTATTAAACCTAACGAAAACATTTGTTATTCTGACATTTAAAAAGCTCTCTTAGGCTACGTTCACACTGCAAGGCTTAGTGCTTAAATCAGATTTTTTTCTCAGATCTGTTCACATTGCTGTTATAAATGTGGCCAATATCAGATTTGCAGTGTGAACAGATCATGGTCCTGAACTTACCCGCATGCGCAAAAGTACAATTACGGACAGCACAAAATGTCTAATTATGCACACAATGTGTATAAAGTAAGCACGTTGTCAGATTATGCTTAATATGATTATTGCCCTTTTCACAGACAACCGTGGTGTATGTCATGAACTGTAAAGGATTGTCTTTCTGACCACCGGTGTAGTGAACTCATCAAGGGTTAATGAACAGCCGCAGACTGAACTGTGAAGACGGAGTTGGTTTATCTTTGTTTGCAGAGTTATTTCATTTTACTTCGTTATAAACAACAGACATGTGCAGAAGGGGGGTTTGAGTGCTTGAGCACCTGCTCTTTTTTTCTATCTGAGAGAAAGTTCCCCTTAAAATGAAAGTTCCCCTCCTTTGCACACAAATCCCCTATCCGCAACACCCCCTGACGCTCTTCAGCATTGGTTCAGCACAACCAGATTGGTTAACAAGCACCAGTTTTGCCTTCAAATTTTTTTTTTCAAAATGAACAACCAACTTTCTGTGGTAAGGTAATTGCCCTGTGTGCCATTTTACTACGCTGCTGAGGAGTAGGTGATGTTTGCAGCACAGAATGATGACGCATGTCGCTCAAAGATCATGTAAAAGTCACATGAAATCCTACACTGCGGTCGCATTGCAAAACATCAGATCTGTCTGATTTAATACTACATATGAAAGTGGCACAAATCGGAATTAAAAAGATCAGATTCAATGTGGTTTGAGCTGTTCACACTGTCAAGACAAAAACAGATCTGAGTCACATGTGGGCAAAAAAAAACAGATTCGGGCCACATTTGCCTGCAGTGTGAACGTAGCCTTAATGACAACATTTTTGTTTGAATTTTAGAAGAAATATGCTATCAAACCTTCATAGCATAAAACAATTTTTAACATTTTACTAAAGCACATATCTAATAATACCCAGTATGCTTAATTTTTTCCATAGCTGCACTTCCAAAAATTGCTGTAAAATTTTACTGGAAAATCTGGTTGCCAGTAATACTGTAAAATGTACAAGTGCACTGTAAAACTACAGCACAGTTGTAATTGTCACTTTACAGTGCGCTTTAATAATACTTAAAAAATTGCCAGTAATACTGTAAAATTTACAAGCGCACTGTAAATTTATTCATTCATTCATTTTCCTTCGGCTTAGTCCCTTCTGACTGAATGAATGAAATACGCGGTTTTCCACCAAGGCAACCCGGGGTGCTGAAATATAATTGGCTAAAGTAGCATTGGTTGGATTAAAACAACCAAAACAAAGACACCTGTTTCGGCACGTAATGCACATTTTCAAAGCAGATTAACTGACTTTAGCATTATTTTTCACATAAACAAGAATGTTCACTTGGCATGTTTCTTAAATATCTGCAAACATATTATGGTATTTTTATGCTTTAGAAGAGTCAAAAAACTTACATACAGCACCTTTAATTTCAGTTTGTAGCTTAGCAATAAAACAAAGAAACAAAAGGTAACGTTAAATTCTAAATGACGATCTCTGTCAAAGTCATTCGCCCCAACCGCCTCCCCATCATTCTCCCTCTCTTTTTAGATGGAATGGCGATGGCCAAATCAAAGGTTACCATGGGCCAACTTTGGCCCGTGGGCCCTACTTTGGGCATCTCTGCTTTAAAGTGTAACAATGGTCAGGATGCTTTCTTAGAAGACAGTCGTCTATGTAGGCAGCCATGCAGAGATTTGGGAAAACGACTGGTCATATATCCCCAATCAAACGTCCTATTTGACCGGAGGGTCCAGATTTCAGAGAAGCAAGTAAACAAATATTTATCTTGGGCATGAGTGTGCATTTGGGAGAGTTTATGCACGCTCATGCACGCATCTTTGAATACCAATACCTTGCCCAAGGCCAGAGCAAGAGCGAGGTTTGACAATTCAACACCCACATGCATATTACCATCAACTAAAAATGGAAGAGGATAATGTCCTTGTACCGAAGCGCACCTCTTATTGTGCCAATGTGAAAAAGCGGTTAACGTTTTCCCAAAAGGATCTCCTTGACATCTCTAAGGCTCTAAACCATTCGGATACAATGCAAATGCGTGGGGTTGAGTGTTTTTTCAATCCGTACAGTAAGGGTGATTATGATCACAAATGCATGTCTCGAGACTTTACTCAGGATAAATATAGCCGCTAATTCTGAAAGGTTTCACACTTATCAAATGGTAGTGTGAATAACTGAGTACCGAGAATTAATCAAGTGACGAGTGTCGAACACAAACACTTCTTATCTTAATTGCATCTTTTTAAAAGAAAGAAAATGTAAAGCAAGTGCTCGTGAAACATCCAGCACACATATTTAAGAGTGATTGTTTCGATTGCTCTCCATGTGAAGAGGCCTGTAGAGAATAAGAGCAGATCTATCGAGCTCTCTAGGCCCATTCTTTATGGTAATGCCTTAAGATATGAAGCCGCTCTGACAAGTTCAAGCAGATTTTTTTAAAACACAATATTGATTAATAGTATTTACTTTAGATGACTGGAAAATAGGGTTATAATCGAGCCCAGTGATAGTTCAGTAAGGCCACCTATAGACATATTTTTAAAAAATGAATATTTATTACTTATTATCAACTATATATTTAAAATGAGCTGAAACCACAAAATTCTTGAGGTTTTTAGGGGACAACTTAATTGTTTTATGTTCAATCCACTTAAATTTGTGAAAATGATTAGGTTAACTTAATTGATTTGTGTTAGGAATATGATGATGATGATGATGATGATGAAAAGCCTTTATTTGTCACATACACTTTTACATGCAGTGAAATTGGACCCCCCCGAAAATCTGCTCCAATCACTGACATTCTTTTACTAGACCAGTTATATATACTGTATAAGTGGCATACAGCTCAGGTAAGTATGTTTGCAACCCTCCCTCAATTTTTATAATTTTTGTGTCACAAATGGATAATGGTAAATACCAGTGGAAAGAGGGTCTAAATGTACTGATTTTGTCCACTTTTGACCACTTCAAAAGTGTCAAAATGCATATCGTTTAGATTGCTTTCCCAGTGTTTTTTTTTTTTGTCAGAACTAAAAGATAAAACATCATATACTGTCCTGTCAATTGTCCTGTAATACTTTTAGCTAATAAAATAGTTAAATATGCAGTGCATTGCTTATTTCTGTTTGGTATGCATAATGCTGTCTGTCAAAAAAGAACTTTATAAATAAGAATTAATTGCACTAAATTAAAATAAAACATTTAAATGAATTTAGTATGAATTAAAAGTGGAGTCAAATTAACACCAAATAACACCTCCCTCAATTTGTCACGATCAAGCGAGGACTCTAATGCAGAAACTTAATGGGTTTATTAATAATAAAAATAAAACAAAGAGCAACAAAAACAACCCAGAGGAGGAAAACATTAACAAAACACACAAGCAAACAAACAAACTTGACTGGGCAGGCTGGCAGGGATCAGGACTGGAAGACAGGACAGGACAGGGCTATAAACAACAACGACCTGGCACAGGACAGCAGACATGAGGAGAATATAAGCAGAAATAATGAACAAACAGACAGGTGAACAGGATAAACTAATAATGGGTTAACAAGGAGGGTGGGACTAGACAATAGACAGGAGAGCACATGACACAAAGAAACAACACAAGCCATGTGCTCACATGAAACAAGACTAGAACACGCAACGAGTACACGATAAATGGAAACACTCACCGTGCACTCACACATGCAACGTGCATGTTTCATCCCAGCGCCAACTGAAACTGAAACCAACTAGATTGAGACGCTGGGAATGAAACACCACGCAGCAGACAGAACAAACATAAACACCAGGACGAGAGAGCGCGTTGCAAACACGCCCAGACCTCGCGCGCCCGCATCAAGCAGGAGTGCGCATGGCCTGAGCGCGGTTACGACGGCGCTTACACAGAGACACACAATGACAAAATGAGTGCTCAACCCGAGAAAACTCGAGCCGAGCACAACATACAGGACAAGACAAAACTAGTGTCTGGACTCTGCCACCAAAACAAGAATTTACAAGACTGGAGTGGCAGAACCCTGACACAATTTTTAGAATTTTTTTCTCATTAGGAACATTTATGTCAATAAAAGCATCCTAACTTGGCAAAGTGGACCTGTCTGAACTCTATTTACGCTTAGTATTAAGATGCATTTTTTGCCATTTCTATCACAAATGGATAACGGTAAATACCAGTGGAAAGAGGGTCTAAATGTACTGAGCTTGTCCACTTCTGACCACTTCAAAAGTGTCAAAATGCATATTGTTTAGATTGCTTTTACAGTGTAGATCAGGGCTTCTCCAAGTCTCATGTCTAAGCTCCAAATCTGAATTTTCATCATTGTCAAAGGTCTGGAAACATTGGTTATTATGACAAAGCTTGATGTTAATAAGCATGTGCATACATAAATGAACCCTTTGAAAAATTAAATGCCTTTTCCATTTAAAAATACATTAATAACAAGTGAAAAAGTTACAAAATGACAAGTTAGAATTTAAATGTCAGCCATTTTCATGAAGAAAACACAAGCAGAGGAAGATCAAAAGTAACATCAATGCAACTGTCTATTTGTTGTCATTTTTTTAGTCCAAATATCTGAAACAATGAAAAAAATCTAAATCTAAAACCTAATCTAAAGCATTTTATAAACAAGTAAAATTATTGTTTTATTTTCAGAAATAATCATTTAAAATTAGGTTAGTTTTTACTTAAATCAAGCAAAATAATGTTGTTTTTGGTTTGAAATAAGATTACTTTACGTACAGCACTGGATGAAAAATGCAATGTCAATAATGTCTTTTTTCCTCAAAATTGCGAGAAACTGTATAAACTCACAAATTCAAGTTTCTAGAAATTGTCATAAAAAATTCACAATTCCGCTTTATTCTCAGAAATGCAGGCCTACAGGATATTAACTCCTAATTGTGTGTATATAACCCGAAACTGCAAAAGAACTGTGAGATATGAACTCATAAATGCAAGAAAAAAAAGTCAAAACTAAAAGATAAAACATCATATACTGTCCTGTCAATTTACCTTTAGTTAATACAATAGTTAAATATGCAGTGCATTGCTTATTTCTGTTTGGTATGCATAATGCTGTCTGTCAAAAAAGTCAACTTTATAAATAAGAATTAATTGTACTAAATTAAAATAAAACATTTAAAATTAATTTAGGATGAAGTCAAATTAACGTTACGTACAATCTTAAGTACGTTTTGGGAGACCTCATTAAAGACCCCATTACGCAAAAGTTCAAGTACATACTACAAATGCTATCCTAGTTCAATGAAATTCAATATGTAAGTTTCAGGAGACCCCATTACTCAAATAAACTGAGGGAACGAGTTTATTCAATCAGACGAGTTCGATCAACTTATTAGGGTTTTCAGTGTACTATAATAATTAACATCATACATCATAACTATAATTAAATTTTTGTTAGTATCCCGTTACAGAAAAAGCCGTCTATACTATTGATCAGAGTTGCAAAAATGCACAAAAATTAATTGACTTTTTTTTTGACAATGTCATGGTAGGGTGTTCCATCAATCTCCAGAGTTGCCTTGTATCCCGTTTTATTTTAGTGCCCTAGAATAAGTGTTTTTCTTCAGTTTCTACAGAGGAAGCTCAGGATGGTGCACTCCGATACCTCATTAGCAAAGGAGGAAATCATTCAGATTATTGTGTAGGGGCCCTTAAATCTTGCCACGGAGGATCTTGGTTTCAAGCACCCTGGCTACAAAAATCGATACAAATTACAACCATGTCTCTAATGACTCAGCAAGCTCAGAAAAAAACAGCCATGCTGCGTGGCTAATGAATTGGGCCGCTGCAGCAAGAGTTTGGAGAAGTCAACAACAAAGAGAAACTCAAAGGTACCGCTGTGATGCAAAGTGGATGGAGTCGTACAGACATGTCAAAGCCACAGCAATAAGTATTGGTGAGTATGTCATAATATGATTAAATACATATGCATATGAATACATATCCCATGCAATACATCATAATAGAGTGCAACAACAGGGCTCTTGTTGACTTTTAACATTCATATGGTAAGACAGATTGACAGTGATCACTGTGGATAAGCAAATCACACACGCACGCACACGCACACACACACACACACACGCACACACAAAGACTTTATCCTAGTGGGGACTCTCATAGACGTAATGATGTTTCTAGTATACAAACCATATATTCAATCCCCCTAACCCAACCCTAACCCTAAACCCAACCCTCACAGGAAACCATCAACATTTTTATGTTTAAAAAAAACAAAAACATAATGTTGTGTGATTTATAAGCATGTTTACCCATGGGGATCTCAATTTTGAGCCCTACAGTGACACAAGTCCTCATGAGTCTGTGTGAATTCAAGCTTAAGCCCCCATTGGGGTATAAAAACAAGTACACACGCACACGCGCAAGCACACACACACACACACACAGGCACGCACGCACACACATTTACAGCTTTATGGGGACTATCAATAGACTTGATGTATGATTTTTATACTGTACAAACTCTTTATTATTTCCCTTCACAGGAAACAATCAGCTTCTTTACAGTTTCAAAATGCTTTATTGTGTGTGATTTATGAGCCATTTTCTCATGGAGACCAAAAAAGGTCACAATTTACTGGTATTTCTATACTTGTGGGGACATTTGGGCCCCACAATGTAAGAAATACAAGGCATACACACACATGCCCAAAGCAGCAAGCATTCACTTAGCATTGTGAATAATGTAAATATGAGATAAAGATGTTTGAATGACTATTAATTTATATCCAAACTAATAAAAATATATATATTTCATGTTTTAGAGCTGCGCATCGATGGATTTGCTCTTCAGTGTTTGGCCTCTCAGCAGTGAAAATTTAAACCACACTGAACTGAACTGAACTGACCTTAAACTCTAAAAACTGAACGGACATCATTCCAATTCACTATAATCTTCTGAGTGAAGCTGCTTTGACACAATCTACATTGTAAAAGCGCTATAGAAATAAAGATGAATTGAATTGAATTGAATTGAATGTTTTCCGTCTTTTATTTCATCTGCAACAGCAACGTGAACTTTTATAAAGACGCTTTTGGTCGATAACTGCTGAATCTATAATAATGTAAACACCTCAAAAGCTAAAAATGTGAATGAACACCCACAAATTGCAGATTTAGGTTGCTTCATATCCGATATGGTGGGAAATTGAATATTAACAAAAATTTGGATGACGTGACGGGTTGATTGACAAGTCACGTAACTAAACAACATAATGCTCTGTTAACGATTAAGTAGTACGTCTCAAAGCATGCCTACTCTTCTGTTACACACTCAAATGTATATACTTTTTCTTCACAAAGAAGTACATACCTTTAGGGCATATTATAAGTAGGCGAATTTGGAGCTGTGCGTGACTGACAAGACATGGTTGAGCTGTGCATGATTGACAAGGCACGTAACTAAGCAACATACAGTAACACTGGTGTACCACAGGGCTGTGTGCTGAGCCCCTTCCTCTACTCCCTTTTTACCCATGACTGGAGGCCCATGAATGGATCCAACACCATCATCAAATTTGCAGATGAGACTACAGTGATCAGTCTAATCAGCAACAATGATGAGACTGCCTACAGGGAGGAGATTCAGCATCTGGCCACTTGGTGCACAGACAATAATCTGCTCCTTAACATCACCAAGACCAAGGAGGTCATTGTGGACTTTAGGAAGGGACGAATAGGCTCACATGATCCCATTCACATCAATGGGATGGCCGTTGAGCCTGTCTCATCCTTCACTTTTCTGGGGACCCACGTCTCAAAGGACCTGTAATGGACCACCAACACCTCCAACCTGGCCAAGAAGGCTCACCAGCGTCTCTTTTTCTTAAGACAACTTAAAAAGAACCAGCTGTCTTCAACCATCTTGGTGAACTTCTACCGCTGCGCAATAGAGAGCATCCTGCGTCACAGTCTGGTATAGAAGCTGCTCTGTTGCTGAGCATAAGGCACTTCAGCGTGTGGTGAAAACTGCCCAACGCATCACAGAGACCCCACTTCCAGCCATTGAGGACATCTAAGACAGACACTGTCTGCACCGAGCATGCAGTATTCTTAAGGACTCCTTTCACCCTGCTCACAGACTATCCTATCCTGCCTTCCGGCAGGCGCTTCAGGTTCCCCCGGACAAAAACCAGCAGACTGAGGAACAGCTTTTTCCCCAGAGCTGTCTCCCTTTTGAACTCTGCCCCCCACTGACTCTCACTGACTCCCCCCCACAGACCCCGACACTCTCCTCATAACTTACACTCCCCATAAACACTGCATTATTTATTATTTATTATTTAATATTTGCACAAATAAAATTGCACATATTCATCGCACTACGTTGCACTGATTCATCTTGACTTGTACATACCCACTGTACATATACATTTGTAATTATGTTCATATCTATCTGCATACCTCTTATTATTAATAGCAACCTGTACAAATATTCATCTATTGTAAATCTCTGTTCATAGTTAATACAACCTGTATATAATGTTCATAGTACATCCATCTGTAAATATCACCATAGTTTTTCTATAATTGCACTTTATAACTTATACCTATATCCTGCACTTGCTGCTATTGCACTCCTGGTTAGACCTAAACTGCATTTCGTTGCCTTGTACTTGTACATGTGTAATGACAATAAAGTCGAATCGAATCTAATCTAATCTAATCTAATCTAATCTAATCAAAACATAACGGTATGTATGTCTCAAAACATACATACTCTTCTGTTACACACTCAAAAGTATATACTTTTTCTTCACAAAAATGTACAAACTTTTAGGGCGTATTAAAAGTAGCATTTATCTGTAAATAACCATCGAATGTTAATCAGCCAATTAGAATCAAGCACTCGACATTTTATCAGTTTTGAATGATAGTTTACGTGGGAGAAAGTATTTCAGGAGATGTCATTTTTTTCTGTGTGCAAAGCTGTGCTAACAACACATCATGGCCAAAAGCAGACGTGGCTACTAGCTAAACACAAGAAAATGCAACATTTGGAAAAATGCTCAACCCACTCGGTTGTTACCTGCCCTCAATGCTGATACCTGATAAAACAGCTGAAGGAGAACAAGAAATAAAAGTGGCAGCTTTTTTTGTCCTGTATGCCAATAAGCCGTTTTATTAGCGCCAGCTCTCCTCGCCAGCCCCCAAAGGTCATTTGCTGGTGCGATGCGGGTCTTACCTTAGTTAAGGATGAGAGGCGAAATCCCTTGGCCCTGTCCTTGCCTGCGTTCTGGTTGAGGTAATTGCCCACAGCCAGCAGGTACTCCAGCATGCTGACAAATGACTCGCAAGCCCACAGCTGCTGGCACATTCGGATCTTCTGGATAATCAGCTGCAAGACAAACACAGAGGCCAGAACATGTCATCTTCAACTAATCGAAGCGCAAACTTTTCCCTGCCTCTCACTTAACAGCCATAGGCACTTAAGCGCAGCTGGATTTCTCGGCGGTCTTGTTGACACGGACCGTTCTTGTCAAGTGTGCGTCAGGAAAGCGATGTTATATATTATTTGAAGCCGGAAGGAAAGTTGAACCTGAGGATTGGTTATAAGGGGTTCTTGTCAGAGTAACAAGTATGAGGTACAATCAACGACCGTCATTTGTCAACATAATACTTGAATCAGGGTTATTACAGGAGTGCTTGAAAAGTGCATGTGCTGCAATGAAATTTGAATAATACAACTGCAATAATACAAGAAATGATGTCAATGGACTAGAGATGATGATCGATTGGTTTAATCGCGTAATTGACCCTGCTTGCTTTCTTAATGTGTGTTTTTGTGTGTAAGGGGAAAAAAGGTGTTTGCAATAGTTTATCAAAACACACTGGCTTGTTCGGCTACTGTAATAACATTCAGATGGATGGACAGAATGATAGAACGATAGATAGATAGATAGATAGATAGATAGATAGATAGAT
>CAIGQV010019951.1:23234842-23265061 GCA_903798115.1 Danio jaintianensis | reverse complement strand
AGATAGATAGATAGATAGATAGATAGATAGATAGATAGATAGATAGAATGACAGACAGACAGATAGAAAGAACGATAGACTTACAGAAGACAGACTTGTCTATCATGTTTACATTATGCTATAAACTTTTTGTTAATGTTACAGTGTTCTAAAATATAGTGTTTGTGTCCGAAACAGCCCCAGTATGTGAAAATAGCAAACAGATTTGAAATGCATTTTGAGTTTCCAAAAAAAAAAACCTGGGATATGCAGCAGGACAAAAATACAAACAATAAAACAGCCCTATATACTGATACAGACCCATCATGCTGCTTATCAAAAGTAATAACAAATGCATCAAAAAAAGCATCTCTATCGTGTATTTGTGCATCTGAAATGAATGTATGCTAGACTGTTGGTGTATTCTGAGTGTGTGCAAGAGTTCAGAGAGAGAGAAAGAGAGACAGACTGTCAGAGAGATGAGTGATGGGTGCAGATGAGGTGTTTGTAATGCGGGTCTGACCGGCGTCAGGTCCTCCATGCTGATGGGCAGCTCTCGCATGGTGAGCAGCAGGTCCAGGTGAGCGCTGAGGTTTGGGATGTTGCACATCTGAGGGAGAAACCAGAGATATCATCAAGATATGCAGAGAGAAGCCTCACACACGCTCAGGTGCATACAGGGCAATCTTAAAGGTGCTGTATGTAAGTTTTTGACTCTTCTAAAGCATAAAAATACCATAATATGTTTGCAGATATTTAAGAAACATGCGTGAACATTCTTGTTAATCTGAAAAACAATGCTAAAGTCAGATATTCTGCTTTAAAAATGTGCCGGAAGGTCTGTCTTTGTTTTGGTTCTTTTAACCCGCCCAATGCCAGTTTAGCCAATTATATTTCAGCACCCCAGATTGCCTTGTTGAAAAACCACATATTTCATTCATTCAGTCAGAAAGGCTCTCAAAGCATGCGCCCGTGACCGAAATGCGACCTCCGGTGGACAGTAGCAGCCTCCGAAATGCGATGCAGATTCACATGAGGTTCCACATGAGGTTATTAATTAGCAAATAATATAAATATTATGAACGTAAACATTAGTTGAGCAGGTTACATTGTAACCCCGTGTACTAACAACAGGCTGACGTTTTTTGTGACGAGATTTGCAGTGATAAGCAATTTGGTTGTTTGCACCAGACGCAACACAACAGATAATTTACAGCCATTCAGAAGCACAGAATATGCACTCACTCATAAAATGGTAAGGTTTATGATCTAATTAACACATATTAAACCTCTTTAACATTATTAAATGTAGATGCTGAATAACAGTTCTGAAGTTTAATTTCAAACGGTTTATTTTATTTTCAAGATCTGAGGTGAACTATCTGCTGCTGCTTTCAGTAATTTGGCAATAAATGTCATGTAAAATGACATTCAAACTCACATTGTTAGCATTTAACACTGAATAAAGCACATGAGGGGCACCTGAGGTGATCATTGTCAAAGTTTTCTGTTGTTCAACTGCAAGAAATAGAAGCCATTTCTAAAATATACATTCGAAGTGTTGGTTAGAACAAAAACTCCTTTTAATATTGCATGCTGTTGCTTTTATTTAGAACAAGGTTTAAACCAGCCTTAAATCAGCCTTTAGGCTCGATAGTCAGGCACACTCCTGTTGGTCCTCAATCTGGCAACCTGCGCTTGAGTGTGTTTCGATCCAGGAATGCAATACCTAGTTCAACCACTGGGTTTCAAATCAAGAACCGAAAGCCAGAAATGTGCAATAGATTATAATATACAATTAAAGGCATTATTGTTTTACAAATTTGATTAAAGTTAAGATATTGAAAAATAAAGCAATACTGTTTGCACTTTGCAATTAATAAACTAATGTAAAGAATTTATTATTATAAAATAAATTATAAAATAAGTATTATAGTATTATAAATGTATTATTCTCAAATAAATGCATATAATTAATTGATAGTTATGTTTATTATTATTATTCAAAAAACACTTATATAAATACTTTTTTTGTATTTTATGATAATTATGATAATTATTGAATTATTAAAGAAACAATTAATAATTTAATAATGCATTATTTTCGCTGCCATTACTCTCAGTAGTTATTCATATTATTGTAATTCAGTATTACAAGCAATTCATAAAATTTATTAATAAAATTAATAAAAAAAGATATAAAACATTCTAATTAAAATTCAATTATATGAAAATAAATAATATTAAAAATATAATAATAATAATAATATTATAGTTCATAATAATAGCATTTTAATTTTTCACATTTGAAAGTTTTTACAATTTAGTTTTTTTGATTTCAAGCAAGTGATAATTTCAGAGAACACTAGTGATATTTTTAGGAAAATAACAACAATGTAAAAAATAAATACAATTTTGTGTGTATTTGACTAAACTTTGTCTTTTTATTCAAAAACAAAAAGCGTAGCACCTGGAGGAAACCCACGCCAACATGGGGAGAACATGCAAACTCCACACAGAAATCCCAACTGGCTCAGCTGGGACTCGAACCAGTGACCTTCTTGCTGTAAGGCGACAGTTATTCATTTATTTTAATTTTGATTAATGACTATTTAAAAAATAACAACCCTATAAGCAAAAAAGTGCTTGTCTCGTATTTGTGAGTTTCAGTCATACACATTCAACAGATATCATCTGAAATCCAGCCAATAATGTATGCCCTAAGGCCAGATACACACACATATATATTTTAAGGTTAAGACATTTATATTTGACATGTTTTATGTATTATGTATCTCACATATTTGATGCATTTTAAGTGACCACCATAGCTGGAAGGTGTTTCAGTAAGACATCATTATACAGGACTCAATATTCAGCAGTGATATCTACTGAAAAATCCAGAAACACTAAACATGACTTGTTTAAATCCTCAATCTTCAAGCTTTGGAAAGGACCGGTGTTCTGTCGATGTATCCTACCTTGTCAGATTATCCTACCTCCCATTCAAAAATGATAACGCAATGTGCTACCAATTAGATTTTGCTACCAGTGTAAATTTTAATGTGGAGTGGTGTGATATGAAGCTGTAATATGGCCCTAACCTACCCCAATCCCTAACCCTCTCCAACCTCAGAACCATTCAAATACAGTGCTGTACAAGTATAATCTGATGGGTAGGATAAAATGTCAGGACACCGGCTCTGTGATTAATGCTTTACAAATACATGTCCAGGGCTGTTAAAATGACAAAAAAAAACTGCTAAATTCTCCTATAAAACCCTTAATCAAGTGGTTTGGTTCATTCATAAAGTGAAGATGAAGGTTAAGAATTAAAATAAATAAGCTGTCAAATTAAATCCACTCATGTATTTTTGTACATAATGAGGATCAAATTAATTTGATGCACTTTTCGAAGAAAACATGGCTTTATAAATATAATCAAGCCTAGGTGACTTAGAGCCTACATATATGTGTGTGTGTGTGTATAAGTAAATATATATATATGAGCAATATCACACTCATAGCAGTGCGATAGGGCTGTATATCATCACTGGTGGGACACTAAGGTACTCGGCCTGCGGCCTCGAGCCAACGCACGCCTCCCACCAGTGCCGATATACAGCCAAAATCGCACTGCTATGAGTGTGATATTGCGTTTATACAACAGTTCGACAGCATAATCGTGTATATAAAAAAGAAAATCAAACACATGGAGTCTTAAAAATCCTTTTATAAGAGGAACTACTTTCTTCCGCCATTTCTTCACATCTGCAGCTGACGTCAGAACAGCAGAAACAGTTGCTACTTCACCAACGTCACTTTTAGAGCTAGCATTTGAATGATTCTCTAGCATAATGTCAAAAATTATGACAAAACAGGTGATTTTGCTGACATTTTAAGATTATAAGGCTGAACGGCATGAAATGTCATCAATCTACAGAGATTTCCCAGTATTTCTGTTGCAATCGGGATTTCACTATAATTAACCCCGAAAAAGCTAAAGCACCAGATTACTATGGTATAAATACAGCACTACAACACAAAAGAGAGAGATCGACTTAGAATGTCACTTACCTATTCTGTAATGATTTGTTTAGCTGTTGTTTGAAACTTATGCTAAGAAAATGCTGTTTTTTCCTAAGGACTTATTATGCGGTCTCTGCCGCCATCTTGTTGTGGAACGTCAACCGTCTTTGCTCTGCTCAGTATGACAGGCTGATGGCCACGAACGTGCGGATCTCCGAAATTATGAATATTTAAAATAGGCACTGTCCTTATCAATAAACTGCATAGTTGCAATCTAAACAACTACATTCTCGCCTAAAAAAAGCCTCAAAAGTACATTATGTTGTCCAACAGCTGCAATATTTGTCAAACTGTAGAGAGTTTATTGATCTGCTGTCCCTCTATGTGGGTGGAGTAATACACAAGAGTGAAGAACCTGTACGAGTTCTGATATCGCAGAATATCTCACGGTTATCAGGCAATCAGATTCGAGAACCAGATAGAACTGTTACACATAGCTTTATACTATTATGAGTATAACTATTTTTATACTATCTATATAGTATTTTTTTTTCATAAATTTTAATTAAACAAAAAAATATTTATTTCAATGGCAATCGAAAAAAAAAAGGATTATTGCTTAAGGGGGATAATAAAATCTTCCTTAAAATGTTTGTTTTTTTAAATTAAAAACTGCTTTTATTCTAGTCAAAATAAAACAAATAAGACTTTCTCCAGAAAAAAAACTATTATAGGAAATACTGTGAAAAATTCCTTGCTCTGTTAAACATTATTTGGGAAATATTTGAAAAAGAAAAAAAAAAAAACACAGGAGGGCTAATCATTTTGACTTCAACTGTAATTGTAAATATCAGTGGATGCTGTGATTTTTACCTCCATCATGTACTGATCCACCACATGCAGCTCAGCTGAATCTCCTTTATGTGATTTATACATCTCCACGTCATCCAGAGTGGGCACGTATCTGATGAAGAGCACACAACAAATGTAAACACAGCAAAGCACTGAAACGCCTGCCCTAATTTAGGTTTACATCATCCCAACCTCTCCGCTCCATAAATACTTCATAGATGCCCATTTTAAGCATGCACAATTCTAAAAGGATGTCACACGACCCTTGTTCCCTATTTTTACAGGTTGACTGCCTAGCGAGCCTATTTTCTCCTTAGAGATTGCCTCTTTTTTTTCCTTTGCATCTCTCCATCTAGTCCTCAGAAAATGGAGCATGCTTTTCTGATTTCCAGTGGCCCGAGAAACAGGGGTTGATTAAAAGCCAAGTTGCAGTCAGCTTGAATAAAGTGCTCAGGTAGTTGACGCTTCGACTGTTTCTGACTCTTTGAACCAGCCCACCCTTCAAAATGGGCCGCTGTTTGGGTCATTTTAAGCGTGTTTCAAATCCACACCACACTGACTATTTCATGAGGATGTTCTGATGGAGAAACTACAGCCACCTGCTATTAATATTGCAGATATTCTGCTCGAACCATTTTGCTTAAAAGGGGACACCTTTTCATAAGATGGGAAATAAATTTCTGGTTGTCAACAGAATGTGTCTGTAAAGTCCCAGCTCAAAATACTGCACAGATCATGTAGTATAGCTTTACAAAATTGCCATTAATTGGGTCAGGGTCATTTTTGTGCTTGTCACTTTAAATGCAAATGAGCTGTTGCTTTACAGAAAACATGCTATTCTGACACTCCAGAAACAATTTAACATGCAAATCTCATGCAATCGAAATGTAAAAAAAAATACTGTTTTAATGTTAGAAATTAATGTTAGAAATAGTGTATTAAAACCTAAACATTAACCCAAACCTTACATACGCTCACTGGGTTGATATCACCCTGCTGATGCACATTTTGAATTATTGCACGAGAAACAAGTCATGGAAATGCCAAATTTTATATAAAAATACCTTAATTCGCAATAAAGCTTTTACGCTTCTTTGAGGTAATATTGCGAAAAATGGTTATCAAACATTACACCCATGTAAGTCTGTGTGATTTAATCAGTAAAACACTGATTTGTCAGTAAAACCAGTTCTAGTAAACCTCTAGCATGTGCATTTAGATGGAGCAGAGTTTACTGCACTACAGTTGTAGTGATACGACTAATAAGCTACGCAAAACATTGGTTTAATTTCAAATTCCGGTTAATCAGTGGATAATCATTCTGCGATAACGACAGCTGTTTGCGTCGCTTCTCAATGAACCATGGCTGTAGTAAAAGCTGCAAGTGAAATTACAACATACAAAATAACATGTTTTTACTAAATCTCTGTGAGAAAAGCCGGTCGACTTGTCGTCATGCATAATGTGTCTATAGATACATTTATAGAATAGTTGTGATCGATTATATTAGGGATAAAATACATCTAGGAGGTTGTTATCGCAGAATCAAGCCTGACAGGTTTATCAGCAGCCCGAGGTGAAACTGAGCACTGTTGTATAAGACTGAAGGGCTTTATTCTGCAAAAACAACCATCCTGAATGTACTTTATCTTGCTTCTTACACAACTACTTGACACGAAACATAAAATTTAGACACAAAACATTGTTCTGAGCCATAGTAGTTTATTACTTCTTTAAACAAATGCAAAGCTGGCAGAAATGAAAACAGCTGATGGAATATACACTAACTTGCGCATTATTCATTCACAAGACGGTGCCAAACAGTCAATAGTAGTCAAAAACCGCAGCATGACAGACAAGCAGATACATATGAATATGGATGTGAAGGTATTCATTAGGTTGTTATCAGGGAATAACAGGAAATGTTGCGACTGACCAATCAGAATAAAGCATACCAGACAGTCGTGTAATAAAAATAATTATAAACTGAATTAAAATTCCCTATGAGCATTAGTAGAACTCGCAGTGCTAAGATAAAAGGTTTTGTATAGATATGGGCCCAGATTTTCATCAAATGTCCCCTTTAAGACTGTATTCAGAAGGGCACGTGACTGCACTTAGATATTTGCTGTATTGGGTTAAATAAATATAAATCTCTCCGCAGGTACAATATATTATGCCTCCCGCGCACAGGTCGGCATCAAGCAGTCATGTAAGGATGCTTCTTGCAGACAAAAATGCTGGAGAGAATGCATTTCTCCAGCTTCCCTCAGGGCAACTCAATAGTTTCCTTTTTCTCAAATATATCCGATAAAAGTTTCATAAGCGGGCAGTTCTGTTAAGAGAGCCTAGCATATGTTCTTTTATATTAGCATTAAAGAAACTTTCCTCGACATGAGCTGCTCGTGACTCTTCGAGGTCTCTGTGGTCTTCATTAGATCCGCCGCTGGAGCATCCTGCAAAACTCTGTTCTTTCATAGGGCTGCGCTCGGCCTATCTTCACCATTATATTTTCATTTATATTTTACAAAAGGGTCATTGACAAATAACATGGACAAAACTCGTGGTGGTGCTTTGGCTGAAATCTGTTTTCTGTGTGCTCTGATCATAAAAAGTGCATGAAACGATCTAATGAATATAAAATTTGACTAATTGTCTACATTGTCTTACAATGCAACTCCAAAGTTTAAAAGTTGAAGGGTCGGCAAGTATGTTTTGAGCAATGATGAATAATTATTTATAATGAATTAAGTATAAATAATTAACATACTTTAATTCAGCAAGGATGAATTAATTAAGTATTTGTCTGATTATATTACAAGGATAATATAGTATAAACTGTGCTCATTTAAATGAAAGAATTTTGTTATTTATTAGGCATCACTGCCCTATATAAGTAGTTAAACTGTGCACTTTCACTCGCTGCTTGTGCTATAATCAAAATTAAATAAACAGAATTATAAAAATTATACTATTTTTAGAAAATGCTGCTGTTTTGAAATTTATATCTGAAGAAAATGTATCAGTTTCAACAACAATATAAATTAGTAAAACTAATTATGCTGAGTAATAATGCTGAAAATACAGCTTATGATCACACACTGTAAAAATATTGCTCTTACATTTTTTTTGTTTAATCAAATGAACTTTTCTAGTCAACTCAACTTGCATCAATCAAACTGACTAAAATATTAAGTTAAACTTTGTATGACTTAAAAAAATAGTTGAAACCTGATTAACTTATCAAAATAAGTTAAAGTAACATTAAAAAATTTTTATTTTTGTCATTACATTTTTTACAGTGCAGGAATAAAATACATTTTAAAATATATTATAATAAAAAGATTTTACTTAGATTTATTAAAAAATAATAATATTATCACTAGTATTATATTTGAATAATTACTACTACTACCACTACTACTACTACTAATAATAATAATACTAATAATACTACTACTACTAATACTACTACTACTAATAATAATAATACTACTACTTCTACTACTAATACTACTACTACTAATAATAATAATAATAATAATAATACTAATAATAATAATACTAATAATACTACTACTACTACTACTAATAATAATAATAATATAAATACTACTACTACTAATAATACTAATAATACTAATACTAATACTAATACTACTACTACTACTAATAATAATAATAATAATAATAATAATAATACTACTACTACTACTACTACTACTACTACTAATAATAATAATAATAATAATGACAATAATAATATATTATTATTAATATAATATTAATATTATACAAATAATGAATTAATATGGGAACTTTAATACATTAAACATTATTGCAGTTTCACCTGTGATTCTGATAAAATAATGGTGACCATTCGAGACTTCTTTAAATAGCTTTTTTAAGATCTTACTGACTCCAAACTTTTCAACAGCAGTGTATCATCGCTCAACTTGTCATGCCAACTCCCCAAAGATAAAAAACATTTTTATAGATAACAAGCTAAAACTTAAACTTTAAAGTTATACACAAATAAAAATAAAACAGAACCATGTACAGTTCTCCCAGGTTTAAACCAAATTTAATCTGAGCACAAACATGATAAATATTTTCGTTCATAGAGACACCAGACCAAAAGAACCGAGCTTGGATCCCATTGAAATTCATGTACTGTACTGATTTACTTTACACAATATGCCAGGGATAAAGTACATCCAGGTGGTTGTTATTGCAGAATAAAGCCTGACAGGCTTATCAGCAGCCCAACGAGAAGCAGAATACTGTTGTATAAGCCTTATTACATGGCTACTTGTCACAAAACGTAAAAATTAGACACAAAACATTGTTCTGAGCTGTAATAGGTTAATAATTCTTTAATTAAATGCAATGCTGACAGAAACGAAAACAGCTGATTGGAGCATATACTAATCTACATATTATTCAGTCACAAGATGGCACCAAACATTCAAAAACAGCAGTGTGACAGACAAGCATAGGTGGACGTATTCACAGACCGTCAACATGATACAAAGTTCCCGGGTTAGCCTGTGTTATTAATTTCAGCAGTTGTTATCCGGGAATAGCATATCTTGTAATGTCGCAACTGACCAATCAGAATCAAGTATTCCAGACAGCCATGTAATAATTAGAGATAAGCGGATGATGCTGTTTTGTATTGTTTGGTGCCATCTTGTGGTTGAATAATAAAAAGATTAGCGTATGCTCCATTCAGCCATTTCTGTTTCTGTCAGCTTTGCATTTAATTAAAGAATGAATGAACTATTACGGCTCAGAACAATGTCAGAACACGGCTACTTGCCACAAAACATAAAAATAGAAACAAAACATAGTTTTGAGCTGTAATATGTTATTAATTCTTTAATTAAACACAAAGCTGACAGAAAGGGAAACAGCTGATTGGAGCATATACTAATCTACATATTATTCAGTCACAAGATGGTGCCAAACAGTCAAAAACAGCAGTGTGACAGACAAGCATATACTGTATATGAACGTATTCACTGACCGTCAACATGATACAAAGTTCCCGGCTTAGACTGTGTTATTAGTTTCAGCAGTTGCTATCCGGGAATAACATATCTTGTAATGTCGCAACTAATTTAAAAGTTTTTTTTTTTAAAGAATTAATAAACTATTACAGCTCAGAGCAATGTTTTAAGTACGTAAGACAGTTGTGTAATAAAATAAGGATAAAGTACATACAGGAGGATTTTATCATAGAACAAAACCCGACAGGTTTATCGACAGCCCAACACAAAGCGGAGCACTGTTGTATAAGACTATAAGAGTATAAGAGGGTTTTATTCTGTGAAAACAACCTCCTGGATGTTCTTAATCCTGCACATTATTCAGTCACAAAATGGCGCCAAACAGTCAAAAACGCAAAGCTAACAGAAACAAAAACGACTGAATGAAGCATATACTAACCCACATATTATTAATTCACAAGACAGCGCCAAACAGTCAAAAACCACAGTGTGACAGACAAGAAGATACAGTGAAAATTATTAGAATTTTATTTTAATTTTTTCAAATATTTCCCAAATGATGTTTAACAGGGCGTCACGGTGGCGCAGTGGGTAGCACGATCGCCTCACTGTAAGAAGGTTGCTGGTTCGAGCCACGGCTGGGTCAGTTGGCATTTCTGTGTGGAGTTTGCATGTTCTCCCCATGTTCGCGTGGGTTTCCTCCGGGTGCTCCGGTTTCCCCCACAAGTCCAAAGACATGCGCTATAGGTGAATTGGGTAAGCTAAATTGTCCGTAGTGTATGTGTGTGAATGGGAGTGTATGGGTGTTTCCCAGTGATGGGTTGCAGCTGGAAGGGCATCCGCTGCATAAAACATATGCTGGATAAGTTGGTGGTTCATTCCGCTGTGGCGACCCCAGATTAATAAAGGGATTAAGCCGAAAATAAAATAAATGAATGAATGTTTAACAGAGCAAGGATTTTTTCCACAGTATTTCCTATAATATTTTTTCTTCTGGAGAAAGTCTTATTTGTTTTATTTTGGCTAGAATAAAAGCAGTTTTTAACTTAAAAAAACAAACATTTTAAGGTCAATATTATTAGCCCCCTAAAGCAATATCTGTTATTCGATTGTCTACAGAACAAACCATCATTATACAATGACTTGCCTAATTTCCCAAATTTGCCTAATTTAGCCTTTAAGCTAGTTAAGCCTTTAAATGCCACTTTAAGCTGAATACTAGCATCTTGAAAAATATCTAGTAAAATATTATGTTCTGTCATCATGGCAAAGATAAAAGAAATCAGTTATTTAAAATTAGTTATTAAAACTATTATGTTTATAAACGTGTTAAAAAAATATTTCCGTTAAACAGAAATTGGGGAAAGAAATATACAGGGGGGCTAATAATTCTGACTTCAACTGTACATGATAACGTGGATGTAATTATATCCACTGATAGTAAAGGAGATTCAAAGTTTCCTGGTGAGCCTGTGTTATTTAGCGGTGGTTATCTGGGAATAACATACCTCGGAATGTTGCAACTGACCAATCAGAATCAAGTATTCCAGACAGCCATGTAATAAGGCATTTTAAACCATGGTGCACAAAAGCACAGACATTAGTCTGCATGTTTACAGACTGACTATTTATCAGTCAACATAAGAGCTACCTAAAATAATGAACTATTATGTCGGATGTGTATTCTGGCAGGCTGCTTTATCTCCATATCACTCTTACCTCCTGAGAGAGGCGATATGTTCATCAGAGAGACCGCCTTCCTCTTCATTTATAATCAACAGTTTGTCCTTCAGCTCTTTTGGCTGCACGGGGAAACTTTTGAGGAAAATATCTGTGTGGAAAATAAAGCACACAATAAAGTTACATTCTTGAGCAAAACAAAAAAGATACACTCCCCACCTGCGATGAAAAACTACAAGCGTGTTTTGAAGACAAAAGGGTTGCGTGCTTAATTACCTCTCTAACCAGTGAGGGCCAGATGCATGCTGATTTGCATTGTGTAAAAAAAAAAATTATTAATTGATGGCAATTTCATTTTAACTAACAAACCTAGCTGTGCTGAAGCTGCAAACAGAAGGAAGGTATGAATAATGGGAGCTGTGGAGGTTTGGATAACACTCATTAGAGCAACATATTCACACTCTGATTGAGCAGCACCAGGTTCAAGGGTACATTTACAACGTTAAGCTGTTTTTTCCTGTTTGCACCAACGTGAAAACATGAAACGTGATACCAATTAGCATTCACTCCTGTTTGAAGAAGCTGATTGTTTTATCTCAAGCAAGAAAATCCACATCTTAGGATAGATAGCACCTTGATTCTTTGAAATACGGGAGAACATGTAGCATTTATAAAAACCAGTAGGTTTCACAATCACTTTGACAGAGTATTAGTATTAATAACCAATGAATCACTATTTTAAATGAGGAATCTTTTTGATGGGACTTTTTGGAAAAACAAGGGTATTTAACTCTGAACTCTGAGTCTCTGAAGGGCTGTTCCTCAAGGAGCTTTAAATTCTATACAAAAGCACTAACATATAATTTCGTCCTTGTGCTTTTATGTGCCACTTTAATAAAATTATATGCTGTTGCCTTATTTCCGAGGCGCATGATTGCACTGAACAACAGCTCCGAGCCGTAGGAACATTTACTGCGGCTTCAGCTCAACACCAGCCAAACCCCTACCGCAACTTTTCAAGCAGCTCCAATCACAGGTTTATCATTAGAAATGTATTTTTTAAATATAAGAATTAAATATCCCTATGGGTGGTACATGTATAGCAAAACAAAAAGTTCAAATATATTGAAATGGTGGACGAAGATTGCACTTTCTGCTTGATTTATAAAGACTTTGGATCCATTATTGTTCAAGGACTGGACTCAAGAGGTGCTTTCACTTCAAATCCATTAGCTACGGCTCTCTATAAAGACTGAAAGATCATTAAAAATGAGAGTGTACGTGTATAGTGGGCCCAAAGGTTTGAGACCATTAGTGAAAATGCAGTTTCACACCCCAAAAAAATCCTTGCAAATGTATTATGTTGTTACAGCACTCAACAGCACTTGTCATTATTCAGCATCATTTTTTAGATATTTCAAAAAGCATCTTGTACTTCGTAGTTAAAAATCTGATCTTATGTACAAAGTTCACATGTCTAGTGGCACAAAACTGCAGAATCTAATTAGTACTTATTTACTCGATGCAGTAAATCTTCCTGCTTAAAGGTTCTTAAAAGGTTCTTCATTGAATGATGACATGCACTCAAGGTAAAAAAAAACACTTTTCTAATGATATACTCACCGGCCACTTTATTAGGTACACCTTACTAGTACCGGGTTGGACCCCCTTTTGCCTTAGTCCTTCGTGGCATAGATTCAACAAGGTACTGGAAATATTCCTTAGAGATTTTGGTCCATATTGACTAAATAGCATCATGCAGTTGCTGGATGTGCAGGATGTGATCTCCCGTTCCATCACATCCCAAAGGTGCTCTATTGGATTGAGATCTGGTGACTGTGGAGGCCATTTGAGTACAGTGAACTCATTGTGATGTTCAAGAAACCAGTCTGAGATGATTCGTGCTTTATGACATGGCGCGTTATCCTGCTGGAAGTAGCCATGTTGATGCCAAATTCTGACCCTACCATCCGAATGTCAACTTGTATTCCTTTTCACACTAATGATATTTACAGTTACATATTATCAAACCGAGGTCCTGACTCTCTGTGGTCATTAAAAATCCCATGGCACAAAGAGTAGGGGTGTAACCCCGGTGTCCTGGCCAAATTCGCTTCATCAGTCCTTACCGATCATGGCCTCCAATCATCCCCATCCACTGAATTGGCTCTATCACTGTCTCTTCACTCCCCCTATAGCTGGTGTGTGGTGAGCGCACTGGCACTGTTGTCCTGTGACTGCTGTCACATCACCCAAGTGGATGCTGCACACTGGTGGTGGTGGTGACCACACACCCATCCACCCCCCCAGGATTGTGAGGCGCTTTGTGTGTATAGCCAGACACGATAAATGCGCTAAATAAATGCACATTGCATTACATTACATTACATCAATGAACAAACAGACAAAGTGTAAACAAAGCGTTTAGTACTATTATCACAGTAATTGTCACTCACCATGGAGGGATTTCCTCATGCAAATATGTCTGATAATCTGAAAATCCATATTGTTTTTAAGAATTGGAGAAATGTAGCGAAATTACTGTGCCTTCTGTGTGTACCTTCTTGACATGAATTGTTTTAATTGATTACACCACTTCAGTTTTAGTTCTCAAGCTCTGATTCGTCGCTGAATAACGCTGATTCTCAATTTGGTCAAGTCAATTTGACTTTTGGGCCAACTCAAACCAACCGGTTTAGGTCAGTGGTTTGCTAGGTGATCTACACCGTTAGACATTTTATTGTATTTTTGCGGTAACTTACTGGCAGCACTGTTGCCAGCAAGTTACCGCAACTGCCCCCTTACAGTTACTTACCTGTAAATGTCTTTTACAGTAGCAGGGCACTACCACAATTTCTTTTTTATCTTTTTTTTTTTTTTACAGTAAAATAGCCTTACCGAAACATCTTTTTATGGTAAAATGCCCTTTAACACATTTTAATTTTACAGTATGACCAATTTTACACTAGTTTTACTGTAATTTATTTATATTTTACACTAGCAGTATAAACTGTAAAGAATGCATGTGGTATTTTACTGGGCATTTTTGCAGTAAATAACTGTAAAATTGATGTAAAGTCTAACAGTGTATACAACAAGTGTGGACGTGAAAAAAAGGACATGTATCTGAAATGTACAACAAAACTTACTTTAAGTAATGAATTTCTGATTTGCTAAAATGTAGACAACGCCCTCTAGTGGATTTGTCATGTGAAATGAGCAACCGTAGACCTTTTATCAGGGCAGCGTGACTTTAGTTTTTTATTTTTATATGTGGATAGATGTCAAATAGATCATGCGAACAGCTCCGAAAAGAAGTGCTAGAATTTGGTGAAAAACACAAACGTCTCTGTGGCTTTCATTTAAAGCCAGATTAAATGGCATTGACATTTACAAAGGCACTGACAATGACTGTGGATTTTTACTGCATGGATTTACTGTAGTACCATTAACTGCACCATAGTGTGCAATATACACTCATCAGCCACTTTATTAGGTACACCTGTCCAACTGTAGTTAACGCAAATTTCTAATCAACCAATCACATGGCAGCAACTCAATGCATTTAGGCATGTGGACATGGTCAAGACGATCTGCTGCAGTTCAAACCGAGCATCAGAATGGGAAAGAAAGGTGATTTAAGTGACTTTGAACGTGGCATGGTTGTTGGTGCCAGACGGGCTGGTCTGAGTATTTCAGAAACTGCTGATCTACTGGGATTTTCACGCACAACCATCTCTAGGGTTTACAGAGAATGGTCAGAAAAAGAGAAAATATCCAGTGAGCGACAGTTCTGTGGGCGCAAATGCCTTGTTGATGCCAGAGGTCAAAGGAGAATGGCCAGACTGGTTCGAGCTGATAGAAAGGCAACAGTAACTCAAATAACCACTCATTACAACCGAGGTATGCAGAGGAGCATCTCTGAACACACAACACGTCCAACCTTGAGGCGGATGGGCTACAGAAGACCACACCGGGTGCCACTCCTGTCAGCTAAGAACAGGAAACGGAGGCTACAATTTGACAATAGAAGATTGGAAAAACGTTGCCTGGTCTGATGAGTCTCGTTTTCTGCTGTCAGAAAAAGGAATACAAGTTGTTGGCATCATACTGCCCCCTAGTGTTTATTTTACCTAGAACCTGCAGTCAAAGGTATGTTTAAATACCTTTTTTGTGGTTTCACCAACATTTATGCTGAAGCACGCATTTCCATTGAGCCGGTGTTGGTAATAATGAAAAACAAATGATATCCTAAGACATCAATGACAATAATCTGAGAGGAGAAAAAAAACCACTGAAGCTTTTTCTCCTAGTATTACAGTATTTCATGTGAAACCTCAATAAGATGTCTAAAACTCTGCTCAGATTTTCTGAGATACCAATTAAAAGTAACAGATTTCATCCTAAGTCTCAAGTGAAATGTAAGAGCAACCTCTGAGCAATAAAACTGTCCTCTAGATAAAAGTGACGGTACTAATGATGGCTGTAAGGCTGTATTAAAAGCCTCAACTGAGTCCTCAAATGTATCTGGCAGCAAATTAGTCTTTGAGTTTGTCATATTATTAGGACATACCCTTTGCTAAATGATATCGGGACACACAATAAGTAGTCATAATGAACATAATGGATCTGTTGTAAAACACTAGCAGGCATCTAAACAGACAGCAGTCCTCTAAAGTCCAATATATATTTGGTTCCTCAATGATAGAGTGCTTGACTTAACTGGACTAATGTACACAGCCATACAAATACACTTCACATGTAAAACTAAGCTAATAGTGTATTATAATAGAATTTAACATCAGCATATTGTTACTGATCAGAATGTAAGACAAAGTTCAGTTATAAACAACCATCTTGTCTTTAGTAATACTCTCAAAATGTAGCACAAAAACCTGATTCATACTATAATCAGGGTGTCTTACATTCATTCTATATCCATGGTCAATTAAACCAAGGTTAAGTTTTTTTTTTATTTGTTTTTTGTTTTTTTACCTTGGTTTAATTGATATGGAATGAATGCAAGACAATCATAAAAACTGATTGTAGTATGAAATTATTATTTATTTTTGCATTTTTAGCTAATTTGAAAATGGATATAGAATGATCAGAGGATTTTCTGATTATGCTACATTTGCTGAATATTTTTTCTAAAATGTTTTAGCTGGACACGATAAACATTTAAAAATATAATTTTTAAAATAAAGTTCAGATAACATTAATGTTCCTATAATGTCTGGAAAATGATTTAAAAAAATGTTTTAAAACCAAGAATACTGACATTTTTATGTTCTGAAAAGATTCGGAAATGTTTCCAAATCCTAATGGAAACTATTCGGTTTGAAAATATAAAAAACTATTTTTAGTTTTTAATAGCGAAAGTATTTTATTTTTATTTTGCATTTCTCACTTTGCCTTCTTCAGAATTGCCTGGTTCCAATAACATTTAAAAGTTTGAGGTACAAAAGTGTATTTTTTCAATAATTTGAGCAAAAATTACATACAAACAATCCTATTTCATTTGAACTTTTCATCAAAATATGATCACAGCAACACGTTTTTATCCTGCTTTAACTGAAGCTAAACGCTTCTGCTTACTTTTTTGAACTATAACTGTAAAAATCAGTTTAAAACATTCATTCATTCATTCATTTTCCTTCAGCTTAGTGCCTTATTTATCAGGGGTCGCCACAGCGGAATGAATCGCCAACTATTCCAGCATATGTTCTATGCAGCACTGCCCTTCCAGCCGCAACCCAGTACTAGGAAACACTTATACACTCTCCCATTCACACACACACACACACACACACACACACACACACACACACACTCATACACTATGGCCAATTTAGTTTATTCAATTCACCTATAGCGCAAGTCTTTGGACTGTTGGGGAAATCGGAGCACCCGGAGGAAACCCATGCCAACACGGGAAGAACATGCAAACTCCACACAGAAATGCCAATTGGCCCTGCCAGACTCGAACCAGCGACCTTCTTGTTGTGAGGTGACAATGCTAACCACTGAGCCACCAAAAAAAAAAGTTTAAAACTTTCCATTTATAATAAAAAATGTATGTAGCTTTTTGTTTTATTTACAATCTAATCATAAGAGAATGTAAAATAAGTCAAATAAAAAATACACACAAAGCAATTATGTGTATAATTGACCTCTTGGCTAAAACAAAGCTAATTTGGGCTGTCAGTGAAAATCAAATAGACGTCAATAGATATCAAATACAATACACAGACTAGACTTCACATGTGCAGTCATTCATTCCTATGTATTTGATGTCTAGATTTGGACTATTCTTAGATGTCTATTAGATTTTCACTGACAGCCCAAATTTGGCCTCGTTTTAGCCAAGATGTTTAGATGTCTATTAGACTTCTTTTAAACACAAAATAATGTTGTGATATCTTCCAAACTTACAGAACAATATCTTAAAATAAAGCTTCTATAGACACCTTGAACAAATCTAATAATGATCATTCAGATCTCTAAACTCCAAAAGAATCTTACCGAGCTATGTTCTCCTAGTCATCTTGTTTATTTTTTAATATGAGGTGGAGGTAAAGTTTACCTGAAACTATACTACTTACAAATGGAAATCCAATTCAGCTGAGACACGAGCTGATATGCACAATCCCATAAATCAGTATTTTTTCAGAGCAACTTTAAGCGGTGTCCGCCACAGTGTGTCTCTGTGGAATAAATCTATGCCATAATAAAGGCATTACATTTCTAACCTTCACTATGCCGTGCAACGATTCTAGATCCATAAACAATACATTTCATAATAGAGATGTAGTGGATATGAATGCACTTAACACACTTCATTGATCATAGACATCACCTATATACTATATAACTGCAGGTTAACTATGTTTATATATAATAACTTCAACTGTTAAAGGTATTACTTAGTTAATTAGTTAAAGTTATTAGTAACTAATTAAGTTATGGTAACCAATAAAATTAACTTTTCTGATTTTGATTGTAATGCAATAATGTGCACCTTTTGTAAAGCTGCTTTGAAACAATAACTAGTGTGAAAAGCGCTATACAAATAAACTTGAATTGAATTGAATATGAATGCGATGGGCAGGCATTTTTTTCCTCGCATGGCACAACCGAAGAGCTCAATCACCCGACAATTCTCTATCCTTTTCATGCAGTCGGGGGAGTTTTCTGCCGGAGTTATTACTGATCAACATGCAATATTCATCTGAGGAGGCATTATCATTTTGCCGAGCTCTGTAGCCCTTTGCCCCTTCGTGTTAGGCTGGCTGAGAGATAAATTGCCTGGGGGTTGCTCTGGGCCCTGATTGCCTACCGCCGCAACTTGTCAGAGACACAGGGATGAGGAAGAGGACACTTGGAAGGGAAGAGAAAGCTGACGCACAGGCTAGTAGGGTGCCATGCATTTTTCATACGCCTGCCTAATTGAGGCACCTGTGTTAGAAACTCACAGCTGTTTGCTGCTGCTGCTGCTGCTGTCTTCATTGTTCAGATTTACAGATTCAGATTCACTCGCTTTTGAAATCCGATCTCTTTTCTTCTTGAGCTGACGAGGCCTTGGTTTACTTCTTTGTGAAGTGCTTAGGTGAAAAATAAAAATAAAATGTGGAGTTTGTCGAACATGCTTTCATGGAAAAAGTCAACTCTTAATGAAGTTTTAAGTGCATTTTAGAAGTTGGGACAGTATGGAAAGTGCAAATAAAAAAGAAAGTAGGGATTTCTTAATTTGCTTTGACTTGTATTTCATTGCAGACAATACAAAAAACATTATTTAATGTGTTCGCTATGATTTTTTTCCCCAACATAAACATGCCATTCCTTTTCACAACACTTAAAAGACGTTTAGGGACTGAAGACACCAAGTGATGAAGTGATTCAGGTATCATTTTGTCCCATTCTTCCTGCAAACAAGTCTTAAGGTGGGCAACAGTACGGGGTCTTCATTGTCACAGATTCTCTATTGGAATATGTTGAAATATGTAAGGGTGTCCCTGAAAAAGAAAGCAGCATATTGTGCTCCAAAATCTCTATGTACTTTTCAGCATAAATGGTGCCATCACAGAAGTGCAAGTTATCTTTGCCAAGGGCATTGACACAATCCAATACCATGACAGACCGTGGCTTTTGGACTTGTTGCTGGTAACAGTCTGGATGATCCTTTTCTTCTTTGGTCCGGAGCACACGGCATCCATTTCTCCCAAAGAATACCTGAAATACTGATTCATCTGACCACAGTACACGTTTCCACTGTGTGATGGTCCATCCCTCTGAACCCAGAGAAGTCAACGACGCTTCTGGACACTGTTAACCTAGGGATTCCTTTTGGCACAGTACAGTTTTAACTGGCATTTGTGGATGTAACTACGTATTGTGGTACTTGACAAAGGTTTGTCAAAGTAGTCCTGAGCCCATGTGGTGATATCGCTTATAGATGAATGAGTATTCTTGATGCAGTGCCGCCTGAGGGATCGGAGATCACAGTTGTTCAGCTTAGGCTTGCACCCTTGTCCTTTACGCACTGAAATTTCTCCAGATTCCTTGAATCTATTATGTTATGCACTGTTGAAGGTGAAATATCCAAATGTCTTCCTATCCTTCTTTGAGGAAAATTGTTTTTAAGCATTTAAAAAAAAAATTCACGTATTTGTTGGCAAACTGGCGATTCTGCCTAAAGGACTAGACCTTTCTTGGATGCTGTGCTAAATCATAATTACAATCACCTGTAGACATCACCTGTTTCAAATCACATCATTATTTAGCTAATTTACCTGATTACTAGCCCTAAATTGCTCCTGTCCCAACTTTTTTGAAATGTGTTGCAGGAACCAACATTGGAATATGTGTTTATTTTGAAAAAAAGAATAAAAATCATAAGGAACACATTAAATAAAAGTCTGTTGTATTGTCTGGCAGAAAATGTTTTATGGAAATTCCTAAAAAGTGTTTTTAGAAAGTGTTTAGGTAGAAAAAACTAACATGTGAACTTCATTGAAAATGCTTTCATAGAAAATGCCTTAAGTGCACTTCAGCAAAGTCCCTTTCAGGCATATCATTTCACTCGGCAGCCATCTTTGAAAAACCTCTGGGCAATGCAAGTGAAGTGAAGTTTCTATCTCTTTGAATGGGAAAACATCAATTTCTCCAAAACTGTTCGCCAAGCTTAGTGTTAAACTTCATATTTGGAATCACCAATGAAATGTATCAACTATCTCTAAAATCTTGCTTCTAAACTCAAACAGAAAACTATTTTTTCAGGTTGCTCAAGGTAATGTACACTCGAAGGGAACAATTTCACTACACCAACTTCCTTTATGGCTGTTTCTGAAGGATGCCACTGGACGTCATTCTGTCAACCAAACAATGTAACTACCCATGTAGTAAAGAATTCTGGCCCAGATTTGGCATAAAGCTGGCACAGCAGGCATTCATCCGGCACTGGCATACAGCATGTAGGCCATGTAGGCATGTAGGCATGTAGGCCAAAGGTGGCACCATCTTTAAGGCAGCACAAAAGACTTGGGCAAGAAGTCAAATATAGTATTTGGCCCAAGATGTTAAAAATTGATATGTGGGCCATGTAAGTTTGGCCTATCTTGACCCACATTTAAAAGACATTTAAATTATTTTTCTGTAAAGAAAAAAATTCTACCAATCAAATTGCTTCGAGAAAAAGCACGCCCTAAAGTGCACCTAAAGTGCAATGTGTCATAGGTTTATCAATTTCATTGAAGTCGCTACACACCAACATATCTGGCCCAGTTCAGGCCCAGTTATGGGTTATTAACTTGGCTGAGACTTGGCCCAGATATGGTCCGTGTTTGGCCATGAAGCTGATTGTGTGGGCCAGAGCTGGTCCACAGAAATACTGCTATGTGGGTACTGTAACGATCAATAACTCATGTACTACACAACATAATCCTCTGAAAATTGAGTGTCTGTTCTTGCTGGACTTACTCCCGATGGCAAATCTCTTTGAAAAATATAATTATTCAGATTTATAGATTCAGATTGACTTGCTTTTTAAAATCCCATCTCTTTTCTTCCTGAGCAGACGAGGTCTTGATTTAGGTCTTTGTGAATTGAAAAAACGAAAAAGTTAAATATATTAAAAAAGCTTTCTTGAAACATCCCTCAATGAGGTTCAAGAGACGTGAACTTGTGCTTTTCTATTATTGGAATCCAACAATGGCCTCAATATGTTTATATCATTTCTAGGGATGCTTTAAATATTAATACAGTAGGAGAGATCACAAAAACATACTTCCAATCAAACTTTAATATTTTAAAAATCAAGCAAAAAGAGAAGAGCGACAAAAAACAAGCAAAAGTATGCACAAATAAACAACCTCAAAGTGTACGCTTCCTCTGAAGAGCTTAAAAGAACATCAACATGCTTATTATCCACAACAGAGCTTGGTTTCTGGGAAACATGCATCACAAAGAGTTGTTTTCAACAGAACACTTGAAGCCAAGTGTGATGAATCAACATATTTTATGCTTGAGCATCTCTCGGAGGGCACAGGAATGTTGCAGTAACTTTTTGTTTTGCTGCAATTTCCCAGCAGTGCAGCTGTCAGTTTGATGCAACACTGCCACCTTGTTGTAGCTTTTAGAGGTGTTTTCTTTATGGTCAACAGATTTATCAGGCTTGAGATATCTTCTGGGGTTCATATGCAAATGCTTTTGAGCGTTTGTTCTGTCTATGCTTGATATTTTCAAAGGTAAATGTTGTAAGCAGAAGGGTTCAAATAAAATGCCCTACTGAAATTTCCTTTCAAAAATTGTAGAGCTTAATTGAAGTCAGATTTTCAGTGATCTATATCAGTTATTTGATTATTTATGCCCTATTATTGTAATTAAGTTGAATTATATTTATAGTCTGCATTTATTATTTAAAATATATATGATTTAAAAATATATATTATATATATTTTTTAATATTATTTTTGGATTTTCTTTTTTAATTTAAATTGTTGAATTAGCTTTTTACTTTCATATTTTCAATTGTATTTTGTCAGTGAATATAATTTAATTTGGATTTAATAATTCAGTTAGCATTTTTATTAGATTATGTTTGTTCTATGTTTCCTACTTCACCTAGTTTTGTTAGTATAGCTTTAGATTTAGCAATTAAAATGTATTTTAATTTCAGTTAGGTGCTAAGGGAATTGAACTGATATTTATATCAGATTATGTTTGTTCTTTTATTCTATTTCACTTAGTTTTGTTAGTATAGCTAACAATTTATTTAAATTTATTTTATTTAATTTGAACTGAATAATTTAATTGACATTTTATTTTTATTTTAGCTTTAGATTTAGCAATTAAAACTTGTTGTGATTTCCGTTGGATGTTAAGGCTATGTCTAATTTTATTTATCTGTTTTGTATTTTATACTACAGTATTTATTTTACTTAGTTTTATTGCATTTTATTTCAATTAACTATGAATTTCAAAAACTAAATCCTTAATACTTTAGTTTTAGTTAAAACAAACATCACTGATCTGGACAAAGGAGTGCGCACTTCTGAAATTGCATTTATTTTTTAGGTTTCCATGCAAAAGCAGTTTGTTTCCAGCTTTAAATATAGTTTTGATTTTCATTGCATGAATTAGACTTTTTGGCTCAACCGTGTGTATTCTCAATAACAAATCCAAAAACATGAACATTTGAAAATACATTCATACATTACAAACATCTAGAATTGTAATCTTCTAAGTAGGCCAGAGGGATTTTGTCTGTTTTATCATCTGTCAAGCTCCAAATCTAACTGCTTTGAAACTGCTGTATTTTGTATTAGAAACCTGTATTGTGAGGAAGTATAACAATACTAACAGTGAGCTTTGCCTCTAATAAAACACCTCTAATAAACAAATAACTGCAAGAAACAATTCTCTCCTCTAGACAAATCACAGTTGCTGTTTGCGAACAAGCTTGCTTTTCAACTCATACTGTTGTCCAACTTTAGAATCTATTGGACAACTAAACTATGTGCAAATTGTTTTGTCAGATGTATTGCTATTCAAAGTCAATCCGCCAAAGGTTTTTAATGGTCGCCTTTCTGTTGCCGCTCTAATCCTCCCACAGAGATCAATAACCCACCCACTATATTTTTGAAAATATTCCACCAGTCCTGCAACAAATACACCATTTATAAGCAGACACAGCCTGACATTTCTCTTCAGGCAACAGCAGAAGGCCACAATCCTCTTACTTTAAAGAAATAGTTCACCTACAAGCAAAATCTGTCACATTTCAAACCTGTATGGATACTTTCTTCTGTATTTCTTGACTTTTCTTTTCTATCCACCATTGCAGGTTTCAGATGACAAATCCACTAGAGGGCGCTGTCTATATTTTTTGCGAATCTGAAATACGTTCCTTAGGATACGTTTTACTGTATGTTTCAGAAAGACATCCATGAGAATGTGTTGTACAGGTCAACTATTGAACCACTGAGCTAAACCCTTAAAAAAATTGTGTTTTCAAAAGCAAACGTAAGAGAAAAGTGCACCGTAAACACCATATCTTTCTTGTGAAATTGTGCTTCGCCTGAGTCAAACCTGAGTGCTCTGAATTACAAGTTCAACACCATACAAAGTGAGCTACTGAGCAAACTGACCATGGTAGAATAGTTGTCAATATAGATAGGTGCGACAAACATATCTGATTACAAATTGTAGACACCGTTGGGTTGTTTTGTGGTATTATATTTGCAACAATGCATAAATATAAGTCTTTTATTTGTCAATAATATGTCCCTGTGAATAGCATTAGTGTGAAAAGAACCAAAAGTTGATGCCGTCATACTGCCCCCTAGTGTTCATTTCACATAGAAACTGCAGTGAAACGTATGTTGAAGTACATTTTTGCAGTTTCACAAAAATTTCATGTATTTCCAATGAGACTGTGTTAGTTTTGTTCTTCCAGATCATTTTTTTTATCTTTGTATTCTCCACATTAATGCAATAATCAATATATGTCTGTAATACTGCAGTGGAAAGTTTTTTAGGTTATTTTTGGTCTGTTGAAAGTCTTTGTTAATAAGTTGCCTTTGAATCAACTGAATGAGTAAACTGAGGAGAATAATGACACCTCACTGTACCCAGTACTAGGGCTGTAAAATACATAGTATCGCATATCGAATAACCCATTATTTAGCACACAATCACATTTGTCTTCAATATCGCACAGCCCTACATTTCACAGATTGTTTACTGTTTAACAGATGTAACTCCCATAATTCACATTAATCATCATGGGATGTAAGAATAATGTGGATATTATGAACATGATTAGCATTTTAACGGCTTGCATGGTCAAAACATGATCATTTTTGAATAAAACATCTACATTATGCATAAACTGTTAACGATTTTTTGTAAATTACACAGTATTTAACTGTAATATGTATTTTACTGTAGGACAGTTATGCCGTATGTTACCGTATTTTGAATTTGCATTGTGAAAATTATTATTAAGGTATACACACAATTCCGTAAATACATTACAGCAAGACAAATGGTGCTGTAATTGTAAATATGATATTTTTGCTGTGATTGACTTGCAGTAAGTTACTGGTGAACTTCTGCCAGATTCTGGCAGGAAATTGTTAAAAGTGTACCATAGTACTTACTGAAATTGTGGGCGATCTTTGAATTCAACATGATTTCCATAGTACTGTTGGACTCCGAGCTGCCGCTGCTGACCATCTCTTTCACTCCAAACAGCTCGAACAGGCGCAAGGTGTCAATTTCAATCTTCCTGGGGTTTCTGCGAGACCACATTGACTTCTCAATCTGCAAAGGCAGGAAACAGTCAATACCTCCATTATTCTGCATGCTATTATTTCATATCTAAACATTGCCTTAACTGCAAGTGATCTTCAGGAGGCGGAAAAACCATCACATATTAGCATTATTTCAGTGATGAAACAGCCACGCTGCGAATGCAATGGGGAATACTGAATGACTAATTTAGTCTCAATTTATAAGCAAGCAAAACCATCACACACATGAACAAAAATGAGTCCCTGCAGGAGCTTTCTTGCACCAAAAATAAAAACTAAGGTCTCAGAAATAATATGAGGCTATGAAATGACTTTTAGCATATTATTTACTAAATATTGTGCGTATATACAGTACAACAATAACTCTTCGAAATGCATTCAATTGTCATGTGATTCCATTTTACGGTTTAATAACAAAGGTTATTACAAAGGAAATAATACATAAATACACTTTTTATTATTGAATTAGGGCGGCACGGTGGCTCTGTCGCCTCACAGCAAGAAGGTCGCTGGTTTGAGTCCTGTCTGGGCCACTTGGCATTTCTGTGTGGAGTTTGCATGTTCTCTCCGTGTTGGCGTGGGTTTCCTCCGGGTGCTCCCGTTTCCCCCACAGTCCAAAGACATGCGATATAGGTGAATTGGGTACGCTAAAATTGTCCGTAGTGTATGTGTGTGAATGAGTGTGTATGAATGTTTCCCAGTGATGGGTTGCAGCTGGAAGGGCATCCGCTGCGTAAAACATATGCTGGATAAGTTGGCGGTTCATCCCGCTGTGGCGACCCCAGATTAATAAAGGGACTAAGCCGAAAAGAAAATGAATGAATGAATAAATGAATGAATTTTTGAATTAAGTAATAATATAAACTTTTTAATAATGTCACATTTTTATTTCGTTGTATTAAGTAATGAAAAAAAAATCATTGATGACTTTAGATACTGAAGACCAATTTGGTTGTTGTTTAACTTATTGTTAAAAGTTCTATATGAACATACATGAAAACAAAACTTGATGTATTTTCATTGTGTTCTGGTTTTCAGAAAAGGAATGTGAAATTCATTGAAATATCACAATAATAGTGTTGACAAAATATTGGTTTATCATAAACATCACTTGGAAAGTCACATGCTTTTGCTATCAGTGCTTTACAGATTGTTCTGCCTTTTTAAAACCGATGCAACAGAGTTGACCAGAACGTATTTTTTATAACTGAAAGTACAAATAATACAGAAAATAATTGTTTCATGTAAAAAGCTTAGTTAAATTAGTAGAATATTATCTGGGAGCCTCTGGGAAGTCTTTAAGACTAAAAGCTTGCCAGGACAAAAGAAATGTAATCTGCATTTTTATAAAATAACTTAGTATTTTATGTCCTTATTTTTATTTTGATTATTTGTTTGTTTATATGTTTATTTAATTACAACTTAATGTAGTTTTATTATTTTCATACATTAATTTTTCTTCGGCTTAGTCCCTTTATTTTTATCAGGGGTCGCCACAGCGGAATGAACCGCCAACTTATCCAGTATGTGTTTTTACACAGCAGATGCCCTTCCAGCTGCAACCCAGTACTGGGAAACACCCAAACACTCTCATTCTCTCACACACACACACACACACACACTCATACACTACGGCCAATTTAGTTTACCCAATTCACCTATAGCGCACGTCTTTGGACTGTGGGGGAAACGCCAACGTGGGGAAAACATGCAAACTTCACATAGAAATGCCAACTGGCCCAGCCGGGACTCGACCCAGCGACCTTCACTGCTGTGCCGCTTTTTATTATTTAAATTTTTATTATAATTTTTCATGTGGGGGTCAGGATTCAAATTATATGAATGATGGATATTATCTTATTACTCAATGTAAATTTCTGATACGTATTTGCACTTAACTTAAAACTTAGAGTAAACAGACAAAAAAAGATGAAAAGTAGAAGGTAAATGACTGATTTAAATGATTGAGGAGGAGACAGTCTTTAAGATAATATTTACAAAAAAGTCCCAAAATACACACACAAACATTAATTTTAGTGATATCTTGTTATAAATTGTATTACTCAAAACTGTTTTATTAAAGTTCTGTTTTTGAAAAATAATAAGTTTATCCTCGAGACACAAAATGTAACCGCAATTCTAGATTCATCCATGCACATAGTCGAGGGCAAAATTATTAGACCTCCTGTGAAATATTTATTCTTTTTTAAATATTTCTCAAATGATGCTTAATAGAACAATAAAATTTTCACAATAATTCCGATAATATTTTTTCTACTGGAGAAAGTCTAATTTGTTTTATTTTGGCTAGAATAAAAGCAGTTTTTTTATTTTATTTTATTTAAAACCATTTTAAGGTCAATATTATTAGCCCTCTTAAGCAATTTTTGTTTCGATTGTCTACAGAACAAACAAAGTTATACAATGATTTGCCTAATTACCCTAACTTGCCTAATTAACCTAGTTAAGCCTTTAAATGTCACTTTAAGCTGAATACTAGTATCTTGAAAAATATATAGTAAAATATTATATACTGTCATCATGGTAAAGATCAAAGAAATCAGTTATTAGAAATGAGTTATTAAAACTATTATGTTTAGAAATGTGTTGAAAAAAAACTTCTCTCCATCAAACAACAGGGCTAATAATTCTTCAACTGTATGTAACCCACCGGTCCTACTGCACCCATCCCGTTCTGAGCTGAGATCGAACCGGCAATTCTTTGTATGGGAGTCAGTTGCTCTAACAAGGAGGCTAAAGATCATGGCCTCTTGCGTCTGTCGCTAGAGCAACTTTAGAGGTCAGAGGAGTGAGGTTTAACTGCATAGCACTTCCCTAGCTGGCCTCTGTTACACTCACCCCCCTAAACCTCACTCCTCTGACGTCTAAAGGTGCTCTAGCGACAGACGCTAGAGGCCATGGTCTTTAGCCTCCTTGTTAGAGCAACTGACTCCCGTACAAAGAATCGCTAGTTCGATCCCAGCTCAGAACGGGATGGGTGCAGTAGGACCGGTGGGTTACACGTGGGGGCTCGTCCGGGATGGGAGTGAGGTTTACCTGCATAACACTTACCTTAGCTGGCCTCTGATACATGTATATAAGTGTCTAGTCTAAATGACTGGTCAGACCAAAAATTTGGACCTCCAAGATAAAAGAAGGCAACAAGAACAGATACCTTATCCTGAGCCACCAGGTCCCAGTGAAAAGCCTTTGTCCTCTCTGAAAGCTGATTGGATTTCATTGGCAGCGGAGGGGGCAAAGGGGCAGGCGGTACAGGCGGTGCAGGCCCTGGCACTGCTGCTGATGGCACGGGCGATGGCGGAGGCAACAAAAATGGCAAAGTGGGAGGCGATGTTGAACATGCAGCCACCGGTGGTGCTGAGGGCAGTGCTACAGACCTGCAGAATGTGGAGCGGTTTGGCTTTCGGGGTGGTTTTGGTGCTTCGAGTGCTTCGAGCAGCTCTGGTGTTGTTGGGAGGGCTGGGAGCACAGTTGTGGGTGTTCTGGGTAATCGTGGTCTCTGTGAAGGAGGCACCGGTGGAGGCTCGTGGTTGTTCTGAGTCTTACTTTCTGGCTCCGTAACATTGATGAAATCAGTGTCCGGGGCTTCGTAGAAGTCTTCATATTGTGATTTTCGTTTCCAGTCCACGCACAGTTCTCTGATGGCTTTCATCCAGGAATCTCGCTCATTTGTTAAGGCCTCTGGGGTCATGTGCTCGCTTTTTGGGATCCGAAACCTAACAAGGATATAAAAAAACACAGTGCTGTTGAGGTTACTGTCAAATGCATTATTATTTACACTTCAATTAATAGGTTTAGAGTGTTTTTGCCTTGCTGCAAATATTTCATAGGAGAATGCAGTATTGTTTGCAATCGTGTGGGTGTGTGTTAATAAACAGTGCTGGGCAAAAATGAATAGCGATTAACTGCATGCAAAATAAAAGTTTGTTTTGACAATTTAAGTATGTGTACTGTCCATATTTATTACAACACAGGCTCATTGTGGATACATACCCATACATTCTGGAGTGCACGAATTATGTAGCCAGAGGTATGTCTGGCTGCATTTTGTCTTTAAAATGAACTCTATGGGACAGTATGACGCCGCCGACGGCTTCTGCTCCTTTTAGAGATACCAGCTGACTGCTTACTGCCGTGTGAACGGCTTTACCGGTGTTACCAGTTTTCCCAGTAGCTTGCCGCATACGCCGATGGACTTGGGACACAGAGCAGAGTTGACCGGGATAACGAGGTTCGAGGTTCGCAAAAAAGTAAATAAAATAAATAAATAAATAAATGAACAACAGGCTGAAAACGTGGTGAAATCACGTAACCACGATGGCTTTTCTTTTTCTAGATTGCTTTTGAAAACACTATCAGTTGGGTTTAGGGAAGGGGGTGGGTAGGTCAGTCGCTCAGTCAACAGTAAGCTGACCTGGTCGGCTGAAGTGTATATTGCGCCCTCTAGTGGATTTACACGAGCAGAGGACACGCGAGAGAAATTTGAGATCATCAAAAAGCGTACACATCGGCCTCTGGTGGATTTGCAAAAAAACTAAATCTGCGGGCAGACGTACCTCCAGTTACGTATTTTGCTGTCCCCAGAAATGTAGACCTGGGTACATATTCGCAATGAGCCTGGGTTGATTTATTTATATATATATATATATATATATATATATGCGTGTATGACAAATTATATATAAATTTAAATATCATTGTAATAAAGTTGTTTTGTATAGTTTTGTTTCTATGTATGTGTGTGTATCCCATATACATAATAAATATATATATATATATATATACATAATATATATATATATATATATATATATATATATATATATATATAT